>JAQFYC010005350.1:0-14623 GCA_034694165.1 Tomocerus mixtus
ACTATAAATCCAAAAAGTGAAAATTTTCACTATAACTTCCTCTTCACTTCACTTTTCTTGGAGTATAAACTAAGCGTTACAAACTCATCAAAATAATTTTTCGTCACAAAATAATTCAGTTATGCCGCGCCGCACCAATTAAAGCAGCATACTAATATAGTTTTACCACCATTTTATTCCCAGGTCTCTTCCACAGAGCTATTTCACAGAGTGGATCTAGTCTTTGCCCTTGGGCATACACAAGAGAACCGAAGAAACAAGCTCTCCACCTTGGAAAAAGACTTAATTGTCCAACTGGAAATTCTCAGGAGCTAGTATCTTGTCTCAAGTCTACAAAAGCAGAAGATATTGCACAAACTACCAAAGCCCAACTGGTAATAATACATACTTTCGTTATCGTTAGCAAACAATACATATGAATTTAAGATAGATAAACCTTATTTTAAATTATGTACGTAGTATTACGCTACATTATGTGAATAGCAACTCACAGAGAACGATAATGGCATAATTATTTCCAAGTAAATGAAATGCATTTCAACTTGAATATGATAATGTTCCAGGAAGAGTTCGTGGACCCTATTGAGATATACGGGCCTTCTATAGAGTTTAGTTCTCCAGAAGACAAAGACACTACATTCTTGTCAGAATCGCCGTTTGTGCGAGCACAAAGAGGAGACTATGCAAATAAAGTTCCTCTCGTTATTGGAGTGAATTCAGATGAAGGCTGCTTCAGATCCGCTTGTAAGCAATTAAAATTGTTTACTACACCATAATATTGTCTATCTATCCGTATTGGTAGAGAATTTGTATTCATTTTTAAATTGGTTGTCTCATTTACAGATATTATACATAAACCAGATATCCTTAACGAACTGAGCTCTGAATGGGATACTGTTGCCAAAAATACCTTTTTGCTGTATGATAAAGGAACTCCTGAAACGGCTGAAAAGATCTGGAATAATTATTTTGGGTCATCCGAAACAAAAAATTTGTCCATTTCAAACTATAAGCAACTTACCGAGGTTTACTCAGATCGTTATTTCTACGAATGTGTGAGAGATGCAGCAATTTTACATACGACACAGGATAAAAGCCCAACTTATATGTATTACTTCAATTACAAAAATGAAATGTCGATCGGTAATGGACTTGCATCCAGCAAGGCAGAATATCCTGTGATGTTGGAACTTACTGTAGATTACTTTAGAGTTCAGTTTTCCAGGTGGATGGGATGGGACACTTTTGATTATGGTACTTATACTTAAACAGATTATAATTTGTTTAGCATACCTAAATAATTTACTTAACTGAACATGATATTAGAACACACTTGTTCAAATAAATAGTTTAGTTATACATATTTTAATTTTTTACAGGAGTCTGTCATGCAGATGATCTTTCGTTCATCTTTTATACTCTGTTTTTCCTGGATATCAAGCCAAATTCTGCTCATTATGAAAATTCAAGACGTGTTATAAAGTTGTGGACCTCTTTCGCTAAAAATGGGTAATCTATCACGTTGCTCCATTTAAATTGCTTAACAGCTATTAGAATGATTTGATACTCTGCTTGAAATACATAGTAGTAGGTTTGGTATAATGTAGCATATTCATAATAATAATGGTAATTTACAAAGTAATGTTTTGAAATTATTAGATATCCAATGGAAGTAGATGGAGTGAAGTGGCCACCAATAAATCCACAAAGTAAAGGCGATCCCCTGAAGTTTTTGTTCTTAGGACAAAAAACCAAAATAATTGACGATCCGGTGGAGCCTCGCGTTTCATTTTGGAAAACTCTTCAATTGCCCAGAAATTTAGAACCCGAATTAGAATCAAAGTATGATAACAAACTGGGTTTGTAGTCATAATAATTAACAATGACTTTGACCACAGTTTGCCAAAAACTATAGTTTGACCAAATACGTTATTATTATTAAATAAATAGTACATGTGCCTACCTTTGTATTAGTTAGGTATATTTATATGCTTTTTCGTTAATAATAACGAATATTAAACAAAAGTAGGCATAATTAATCAGGGAGAAAATGAAAGCTTTATTTAGGTATTATTACTTAGTCCAAGTGAATTAAGTGAAAGCTTTATTACTGTTAAGTATTATTCAAGGATTTTTAGTGCAAGTTAAAGCTATACGAAGGTGAAAGTTAAGGGTACATTAAATATCTCTTTTACTTACGTCAATGTAGTAAGTAGCGGAACAAAATTAATTAATTCGATCATTCACGGAAAGAATTAATATTAATTAATATGAGTACAATACAGTAGCAGCGTCCTATAAGATGTAAGCTAATTTGTAAATATTTAGGTACCTGTATGTAGAAAGGGTATAATTTTTAATAAGCATTTGCACTTAAGGGAAGAACATTCCACCTCAATACTACATGCCTTGATAATGGTACTGTGTTGATTGTTAATATAATAATGAAACTGTACTGTGATATGAAGGAACTTATTAAGATTAATAATAATACGACAGGACAATAGTAAAAGTATAAAAGTTTTAAAGAGGCTTATATGACAAGATATACTATCAGCATCAACTATAAGTGCATAATATCACATTACCATAATAAAGTGCTACGTATTTATCTACATACAGTATGGAAACACCAATTTTAAGGCATTGTTATTTATCATGCAGATCAACTTTCTCTTTTCATATATAAACAGCGTATGAAACTTTCACTTGCTTTATTGTTACTGGTTATTCATAATTTCATTAATTACAATTCTATCTCGTACTTTTTTTTGAGTTTCTGCCAGTTGCATTTGGCGAATGATTGTTCGGTTACCTATGTGTATGAAAGATGGCTCAAGGTCGTCAATTCATCGTAACTAAGCAAATGCGGATGCTTTACAATTAGTGTGGCATATATTATATAAGAGCTGCATTTGTAATCACGTGCAAGTTTAAAAAAGTTAAAATGTTTCAGGTGCAAAAGTAAGAGACCTCTTATTATGACCAAATTCTCTGTGGGCCCCACATATACTTATATACCTGTACGTTGGGTATAAAACAAGAGGAGGAAGTTTCGTGTTTTCTTTTACATTTAATGCCCACATCTGAAAGTCCTGAGTATAGTAGTTAGTTAATCGAGTATGCTTAGCTTTTTTACAAGCGGTACATTCTCAAAAGAAAACTTTTATCCTAAAAACTCCAAGTAAATAATTACTTACAAGATAATGAGAATACAATAATTGCCCGTATATTTTCCGTTTTATGTTGCTCAAGTATATACTTTTTGATGAACTAGTTTATAATAATGAAAAAGTAATGAGATTCTACATTCCACATTTTACCTACGACCTACTTGAGTGTATTAAAAGTTAGCATAATTGTAGTATAGTCCCCTTCCTTTTATTTGGCAAATTCTTCAATAATTGCAGGATGCTGGTCGTCCCTTGTTCGAGTGCTCAATATTTATATGTACGGGACATAAGACTTAACTTTAAAGTAATAAATTGTGCTGAATAATAGTATCTGATGAGACTATTTATTTATTCATCTTCTACATTTTCTTCTGTATTATAGATTTGCAAACACGAATGATCATAGTGTTTAATTTAATGACATTGGGCAAGTAAATAGCGCTGATAAGAACGTAAATCGAACCCTTATATAATTGTATTTAGAATTATATAATAGAAAGGGAAGTAAATGTAAAATAAATGTACAGTTCACTACATAATAAATAAATAATAGATGCATGGATGCGTTAGTAATTTATAGTATACTAGAGGGGGATACATTCTATACCATAAGTAGTTTTCTAAGCATACGTAAGTACTCTGGCTACTTGGAACTAACATGCAGAGTTGAAAGTTTATTTTATGATTTAGCACATAAGCAGACCGTGAACCATAACTACATTTTATGGTTTGTTTGCCAAAAAGTTTAGGTTTAGTATCCGATAAAAATAGTACAGTATGAAGACGTACAATGGAGAGCAACTTAAGTGTGTTGTACTGCTAACCAAATACATTTATATCTACTATAATAATATTAGGTACAAAAGTACACAAAAATCTTCAGGACTTGCTTTTCTTATGTAACATTATTATATTGTGCTAGGCTTGTACTACCATATTTATCAAATAAGTTCACTATGGGAGATGTAATTTTGGTTTTTGTAAGCCCGTTTTAGTAAAAAATATTCCAATATCTTTTTAGAAAAGTTATTTTGGGGATTCCTAATTCTGGTGAAAATTTCTGGGACAAATACTACATAGTTAATTGCGGTCAATGTCATAATGTACTGGACGAATATGGACACAATGGAGTGTACCTTATGAATTCTAAATACCGAATTCCTCCGGGGTATTTATTTTGGATTGGGAATTGGAATAGGAAAATACGGTGACTACGTACACTGCATAAACTGAATCTGTCAGAAAAGAGTTTATGAAAATCTGCCATATAGACTGTAGTCAGTGTCATTATGGAACTGGCTGAAACTGGATTAGAGTGAAAAAGTATTGCATTAATATATGGGCGTACTACTTCAAGAGAAAGGCCTTGAGTGGATACCTAACTTATGTAAAGAATAAAATATGCTGAAGTTTTTCAACAGTACTTTCTACTGATATATGTGCCTTTAAGTAAGTGTCTTCACTATTTCTGCCTATAAAGTAGCTATATATAGAAAAAGTTTTATATTTTTGGTGTATGAATGAATTGCATACAAGCAAAACGGAGGTATTCGTTACATAACACCGAAAGAATTTCCTCCTTCAATATTGTAAAAGATTTATATCTACCTATTCCTATGTTTGACTGTCCAATCGTCAAATGGTGAATGGCTAACAAAGTACATGTACCAACATACGTTGTAGAAAAGAAGATGAAAAGTTTATTTTTGCAGCAATCTGCAAATTTGCAACTTAAAGTGCTACATTTGCGATAGTACCCTTTACATACTTCTTCTAAGGATAAGTGGAAAGTATTTGGGATTCAAACTAAAATTCCATAATACAGATGAATAAGAGAATCAGGGAAATATCTGTTCGACAGAATAATTATGTCTGCACGTGGAGGTCGGCTATAGGACGCTTTAAGCAATACAAGCCTCATTATTACGTGATTATAACACTTCTGAGATTTGTGTATAAATACTTACTTACTTCACATTTTAGAGGTTAGATTATCATAGTAGACGAGTTTCTTTAATCAAAATTAAAATAAGTAGAATATAAAAACCGTGGTGCAAAAGATTACTTTTATTGATGCTGAATAATTCATATTTTGTGGTCTCAATTTACAAGTTTAGTGTATTTATGCTCTTCTTGCTATTATTAGTTTTCTGTAGAACTATTTATAAGAAGTTCTCTGTGTTCTATAGTACACTGCGTTACCATATGTAAAATAGGTTCGTAGTTTTATGTCAAGTTGGACACGTAAAGAAAGTCTGCGGAGAAAACTTTCCCAGAAACCTAGATGTAACATAAATAATTCTTTTATTATAAACCGACCTTTGTGTGAACCGGGAGAATCTCTGGGTCACAGGAAGTCAGTATAACTACATTTTAGTTATTGATTTCTGCCTATATAGAACACGTGTAAAAAAACTATCCAATTTTTTAAAGAAATCTTTAAATTAAACCCCATCCTCATCTTATAAATAGAAGTTTGGCTGTACATGTACATACAGTATAGCACGACACGTCCCACTTGGATGTCCTGTTTTGTTGTGTCCCCCAGCAAAGTCTTTGTGCTGTGAAACGAAGCGCAATGTATTATTGGTAATAGAGAAAGTTTTCTGTATTTATTAGATTACATCTTTACAGACACTTATTTACAACCTATAACTATAATAATAGAGCCAAGCTAACTCTCTTCTCGTTTATAGCCTTTTTATTCACATCTATCGGAAATGAGTGTATCCTTGTATTTACTTTAGTGTATTTGCATTGTACTGCAAGTAGGTTCATGGCATTTTCTTATACAAAAGTTATTACAATAGCATTAGCTTTAGCACAGATATACTTGGCTGCACACATACAGAATTGTTAGTACAATTGGACGGACGCCGACGGCGACGCTACAATACAGTGTAGGGAAACACATCGGACAATTTATTTTGCTGGTATTTTAAATGGTCAATATAACTACTATACATAATATATTATTATACTATGCTTATACATATTAAGAAAACTGCATACAGATACAGAGTACAGTCTTTCTTTCATTATTATCTACAAGATAAATATATTATTATATGACTATATTTCTAGCACACGGAAAAGGGTTGTTTCCTTTGGAAAATTAAAGTATCTAAATATTTAATACATAACGCCTCCATATACAATTCATTGTGCACAAAATGTCTACAATGTCAGGCTCTAGGGGCACATGGCACATAGATTAATCAACACAGTAGAAAGAGTTTCTCTAGTCTGATACTGTAAGCTTTCACTTAAATACTTTCTTCTATACATTCTGAGCAATTTATTTTCACAAACTAAAAACTGCTTTTAATAGTTCTCTACATATACTATAGTATTACACTGGGCAATGCAAATATTTATCTACATACAGTGAGGTTCACAATTTGTATACTCTATTCTATATTTCTTCATTAGTCATCCTCATGCATAATTGACAATGTTCTAGTAACACATACTACAAGACATAGCTTTGACAATTATAGAGCTAGGATTTACCATTGTTACTAATGCATTATGCTTGGCGGTTATTTGACATCATCATAAATCTCACCTCAGTGCAAAAGAGAATTAAAATTTTGAGGACATACCCTTTTACTATGCCAAAAACTACTACTATAACTTACTAAGGAAGATGTTGAAAAATTCAGCATTGGCACAATGTACAATGGCAAAATTGTTATTAATTTCACTTGAGGCCAGCATATTAAATTTGATAACAATTGTGTACTATGTTGTATGTAGAAACAAACTTAATTTTATTGATGGTTAGTTGCACAGCGGCATATTAGTCTTGATTAGTGGTGAAAGTTCACAATGGTAAAAATATAGTGGTAGATTAATGCGAAACGTCACTGTAATGTACAGTTCTAAAATATGTTATATCTGCATAGGTAATTAAATTTAAGGCCAGTACCTAAGTATAGTTTCAAATCTTATGTTTGTGACTTCAGTAAGATACTACCTTAAGAATCATTAATTGCTAGTTGTAATCGAAACGAAAGGAAAAGTATACTTTAATATGTTAATAAATTACTGAAATGCTCCACTTTATGTGCAATGGATTTCCAACAGAGCTATTTTAGAGGATTGTTTCATTGTTTGTGTTTGTGACTGAGAACGGACGCTAGTTGGCCAGAGTTTTTCATGTGTGCATAAACTAATATAAATGTGGCAAAAAGAGCTGACAAGAGAAACTAAATTACTTCATGCTTCTGCCCTGGATCTGACTTGACTATATGTTCAGTTCAACTCCAGTAGCATCCTTTTACTCAGTTTACTCTACGTTTTTTATGAGAATGTCAGTGGAGACAATTGAATTTGCGCCTAAGTACTGTCTCGCCAGTTGTAAATTATCGGAGAACTTTTACACACACGTTTACCAGCTCCGTGGCTGTTTATTTACCCTTTTGAGCTAAGTAAACTTTCGTTGGCGAGTTGGATATAGCGGCCTAGGAATTTATGACCGACACTGCATTTGGTTTCTCCAAAAGAATTACTACAATGGAGGGTAATAAGATAAAGTTAATTAAAATTTATGCTGTGCTATAGTTGTAGGTATGCAATATATTATATATTATTACATATAGCAAACAGAGATAAAATCATCTTATGTATCTTCAAGCAAACAAACTGCAACATAGGACTAGGACCCCATTCCATTACTACAAGAAACTTACCTATCTTAACTTGATTACACAAATGCAATTTATACTTTCCCTCTGGGATTATAATTCATCATTTTATGTCCTTAATCCTTTCAAAAATAAGGAGTCTTTAAAACTACTCGCGAATTTACAGCGACAGCGAAAGGACTGATTATTTGCTCTACGAAAAATAAAAGCTATTTTTAGTATACAATTCGTTTATGCAATTGTAATGTAATGGTTTGTCCATATTAATTCTACGCTAACAATTGTTTATATATTATGTAAATATAAATAGGTACACAGTATTTTTCATTTAAATAAGTATACAGGACATAACAAGTCAACAAAATCGGTGATTAGTATACTTTCTCTTGCATTCTCCAGTCTAAAGCTACAGAAGCGTCCACATAATAACTGAATATCAGAGTAGACGTTGCATATTATATGGATGGGAATTTGATTAGGTAACCAACAATAAAGGAGAGCTATAAGCACTTTTGATCATATCTACGCGTATGTATGAACATCTTTATACGTACACATCTGCCCCTGTATAAATAATGATAAAGAAGAGAAAGTTCTACACTGTGCTCATATAGGAAATGAGAAATTCCATTTAAAGGACGTGATGCGGACAAAACTAGTAATAAAAATCTTAGTTAATGCAAAAATGAATTCTTTTTTGTTTCTGGACGTTTTAATTTTTTTAGTTAGGCAAAAATTTCTTGTAACGTACATTTTTAGTTTTATGAATATATAGGTTAGTTAATACAACAATATAAGTGAAAAAGCCGTCGATGCTGATGACTGGATACAGAGAGCCTTCTGTTTCTATAATAATAATGTTCTTAATGCTTATTTATCTAAGTATTTTCATTAATATGTTGTAAAATGTTCATCCAAGGCTGAACTGGCTGACGGATTTAACTATTTAGATACTTTTACTTCAATCATTCACGATAGGACCGAAATGTGGAGCGAAACGATTTGTTGTAACTCCGGAGAGACATTGAGTTCCGCTGAATTTTGTTGCCTTGATTATGTAAATTAAAAACTCTGTATAAAATCTCACGAAAGCCTCTTCTGAATCTTTTATCGAGAAAATTGTAAATAATTGGATTAATGCATGAATTACTGGAACCTAGCCACTGAGCCACGGGGGCAGCTATAGACAAAAACTGTTCTTCGAAGCTGCTTAGACCTTCACTTTCCTCTCGGAGCTTAAACCAAGTGAAAATTATATAAAGTGGCAACCAGCTTATGAGAAATACCGAAATGACAACCGTTAGCATTTTCAGGACACTAATTTTAGTTTTTCTGTGTAATTTATGGAGTTGTTGGTCAGAAGTTGCAGACGGAGAGGATTGTGCACTACTGCTTGTAGTTCGAACGATGCTGCGGCGTATGCTCCGACTCCTTTTTAATTTAAGGCTGGCTGATGTTGGTTTTGTTGAAATGGTTGAAGTGGAAGTTGACGCTGACATGGTTTCGCTGCAGCTGGTACTTGAGGGATTTGCTGTGGTAGCTCTAGTGCTACTGGAATTTGTTGAAGCACTGCTAGAGAAAGGGATGTCCCTCTTCAGCACTTTTAACCAAATTAGTGTATAGAAGTAAGAAATTAGTCCAAATGGAAGTATGTAGTACAAAATTAAATTGACTATGATGAAGTACAATTTTCCTAAAACTTCATTCGGCCATATTTCCACACAGTAGCACTCTGTAGATGACTTTTTTGTCGTATTGAACACAAAAACCCAAGGCAGAGTTAAGAACAAGGAGAAAGCCCAGATAAACGTGATCAAGTATTTTGCCTTTAGCTTTGTAAGATGTAATCCAGGTTTCATTGGATAGCGAATAGCCAGAAATCTGAAGGATCAACAAATGTTAAGCATGCTTATGTAAAAGGTATTAAAAATCAAGGTCGTTATTTGCAAAATCACGGTGATAAGAAGGTCAACAAATAAGTAGGATAGATACTTTGCAGTTATGTAACGTTGAAATGCAATGTTCGTGTAATTACAGTTGGGTAACCTACTACTGACTGTTATGCAACGTAACAAACGCTGAAATGGGTAGATAGAAAGATTAGAAACACGTGCATAGAGGCTTACATCGTGTAATATGCTGAGTGATTCTTAGCTGTGAAGTCAATACACATGGTATGGAAAATATAAACTTATGGAGAAATTCTATCTTTGTCATATCGGTAGTTTTGTAATTCAAAATGTTCACAATAGCAGGAAACACAATTGCAACTTCTACATAATAAATACAAGTAGCTGGAATTGGGATGTATAGAGCTGGCGAAAGGTTTACTCTTGACATTTAAACTTTGAAATTGACCTATTTATATATCTGAAATTTCTTCCCACTTTGTGCCTATTATCTACTTTCATTTGATGACGATGGATTGTATTGTGCCTAAAACTAAAAAAACACATGGCCCATAGATAACCTGGTGAAAACAACACCAAGCACTCTTTTTACTCCCGCTGAGAATGAAAATTGTACACCGATTTTATAAAAATCATATTAAATTATATATGTCATTACTACATTAATGTTCCTCTCATTTGAATTTTAACTTGCTCATTGCCTAAATTCTCAACCCAGTATACTGTTGCAGAATTGTATATAATCTGGGGCTAACTGTAGCAACAACTTGTCCGACAGTTATAACTAACTGTTTAATTAATTTTAATAAGTTTAGCTCTAAACTGACATACTACTAGTTTAACTTGTCTTGCTATTGTCAGAAAATCCTTTATTATTGCGGAGAAGTACTTTCATAATATATTTATTTGCACTGGAAATATTAAGAAAGATAATTAAAGAAAACACATGCAGGCATTTTATTGTTGTGCCTTTATACTGGGACTTAGTGTACATTAATAGTTACAGGTATGCATATAAGTAAGTACTATATTGGAATGGAAACCTACTTCTTTATCTGTACAAATTTGTGTAGCATCATGCTTTAAGTAACCAAACTCATTAATATAAAATTATGTACCTGTCAAATGAAACCGCAACAAGGGAATACACGGAAGCACATACAGAAACTCCTTGGATGTACGAAACCGCTTTACACATTAGCTCTCCAAGAATCCAGGCTGCAAATTAAATTATAAAATGAATTTTTAGACCATAATCATTCTAGCAGGTCATAAATAGTATGTGTATAGCAAGCATATTTCCATACACGAATTGCATATTCAATTACAAACAACAGCAATCAATCAGGGATACAGCTTTACCCATAAGTATTAAAGTAACAACACTATGAATTAATGTTCTTTCCCTATCAAAAAATGAAATATACATTTTCCCCGTCGTAATAATTTTCCTGCAACATCACCGTAACCTATGGAAAGAAGGGAATTATTTGAGAAACAAATGTTCGTAGAAAATATGATAGTTTTATATAGGTATATAGGTATACTCAAAACCATCATAGGATAGCGAAGTCTGCTAAAACGACTTGTTTGTTCTGATTGTAGCAGTAAACTTTCTAAGAAATACATTTACGAAGTATCGTTAAGTATGTACAGTCAGGTACAAATCTGGGACGGTGTGGTCTAACTCCTACTTTCTCAATCGTGCCTGCCTAAGCATTATTCCATAAGATTTACTTACGTAATCTCATAGATAAATCTGGCTTAAATCTATTAAGATTGACATTAAGATATTAATTATGAGGCTACAGGGAAAAAGTTGAGAATTGAGTTTGTTACTAACACTAGTAATGTAATATGCCGTATCTACTGTATGTTTATCCACACCGCCTATCAATGTGCAGGTTTAAAGAGCCCTATATAGATTTTTGCTCCTATTTGCAAGTGTGCAAAATAACAAAATTAAATATCTTAATCAAATATATCAAAATATGTAGTATGTAAGTAGATTAAATGTGAATGTAAGGTAACACAGACGTAAGTGTTGTAAAGTCTGAAAACAAAGAAAACATTTACTAAAAGCAGCCCATAACAATTGTTTCATTGCTTTATTAGCAAGGTGTTATTAATTAATTTGTGTTATCTAAAAACACACAGTGAAAGCACACTTTCTCCCATGTACAACCACTGCCTTTTGGATCATCAACAGCACAAATTGAAAATTACAATGCCACACAAATAAATAATTTGCTATTTAATTTAGCTTGGTTGTTCGTAGCTGTAACCTTTCCAAATTATTAAAAAATAAACGAGATCACTTACGAACAAAAATGCTTGCCAGCAGCGTACAAGGTAGACAGAAAAATGTGACTAGTAAGTCTGCAATTGCTAAATTAAGCAAAAAATAATTTGTCACTGTACACATCCTCCTTGTTTTTACGATAACACAAATCACTAAAGCATTTCCCACTGCTCCGCTTAGGAAAACAATTGAATATGCTACTATTAGTGCAATAGTTAAGTCCGTCGAATGCCTTAGAGGTAAATTATTTCCAAATATTGTTACATTAGTAGTGAAGTTGTAGAAATAGGCCGAATCCATTTCTAAGGGATATTTTGTTGTGGAAGAGTAATAGTAGAAAGGAATGCCTAGTATTTCTTCTGATTCCATGATTGTAGGTACTTTAAATTTACAGGGGAAAACAGTCAGAAATTATTTTAGGAAAGCGGAAGAATCATGGCTGCAGATTTCTTCCTTTTCGTCTCAAGTTCCCTCTTATGTAATGTATGTTCATTTCTAAAGCCGTGTCTGATTGCGGGTGTAGGAAAGTCCGGGACTTTCTTACATATGACAGTGATATCCAACGCAACATGCTCTCTAGACTGATGCTCATGAATTTTGGTGAGAGATTTTTAGGGACATTGGGAATTCTACTACTTTTCTGGTGAAAGACCTGCGCTAGAAAATATGCTGTTGCTGCCACACATAAAGGGAATACACTTCAGTGATCAGTGAGCACTAAAATACACGCAATACAGAACAAATACAAATTCTACAACTGCATTGGTTAACAAATGGGCTCATGTACATATTTACATATGGATAATTTTATAGAATATGGAAATATGGAACTTTTATGGTGAAAGTAATCGTTGATACAAGACTACTCGATACAACGTGCCTTTAGTATTACATGCTAAACATGCTTGTTAGTAAAATAAGCTTTAAAAATAATTCGTAATTTATCATTTTTGCGGAAGTGACTACATTTTCAAGAGTTTGTCAATAGGCAGCTGAAAGCGAGTATGGTGTGCTTTGCGTAATAAAATTAGTACTTGTACCAAGGTGTATAAACTGTTAAAACCTGCTGTATTAGACTAAACGCACATCTAAGCAAACGTGTGTGTAATAAGTTAAATTTTTATATAAGAAATATTTCTCTTGCTTATTAACCTCCAAAGTTAAGTGTAAGTACAACTTTCGCTTTTGTTACCAACAGATTAAAAACAAAGTACATAGACACAATAGACAGGGATTACTACTCGATAATATTAAATATTGCATGAACCCTCCTTTTCTTTATTCTTCATCGTACTATAATTGTAATTTACTTAATGGAAATTATCTTGCTTGTCAGATAAGTTACTAACACCATTGTTCAATGTTCTAATGAATTCGTAAGAAAATTATTAGTGTCTTGATATACGTGGATTATTTTCCAGAATCTCTTTTAAAGCTTTTATGATACGACGTATTCAGTTGTTTGTGTGCTCGGCATTACAGGCATCCATGGAGGTGGGCACGCGTATGGGTTGCAAGGAGGATAACATGGAGGTGGGCATGGTTGACAACATTGTGGAGGACAAGGACACGGAATGCAAAGTTGAGGAGGAGATGGGGGACACGGACAGGAAGGTTGTGGGCAATACTTTATAATTCCTTTGTCTGTTTTAATTGTCATGGTTGTTTGGCCTGGACAACACACTGGCTCTTCTGCACAGAAAACTACTTTGGGACGCGGAGGAGGCGGCGGATTGCGTATGGAACGTGGAGGAGGCGGCGGACTACGTTTGGAACGCGGAGGAGGCGGCGGACACCGTGTGGGACGCTGACGGCGACGACTGCAGGTCACTCCACTATCGCTACTGCTACAACTGCTACTACTAGAGCTTGAAGAACATTTTCGTCGACGGTGGTGATTCTTCTTGTCGTCACTCTCTTCCGATGTAGAAGAATCTTCATCATCTTTGTTCTTAGAAGATTTTCGATGAGGACGAGGACGACGGCAATACTTACCCTTCTTTTGACTTTTACGACTATCCTCAGATGGACAAGAGTCATCACCATTCTGTGAACAGTGGCATGAAGAATCAGTTCGGCCCTTCTGACATTTGCACTTCCTCTTTTCTTTCTCGTCTTTTTCTTTTTTCTCGTCTACTTCTTTTTCTTTTTTCTTGCTGCAACATTTAGGCTTCTTTTTGCAACAACAATTTTTGCCTTTTTCATCACTGCAACAGCAACCTTTTTTCAGGACCTCTACAGAAACAGGTACAGGTATCTTCACTATGGGTTGTGGGAGCGGCTTACAGCATGGATTGCAGCAACAACTTGTTTTATTAGGCCTGCAGCTTGAAAAATTACAACAGTTGGGAGGATTTTCGCAATCGGGAAAGCAGCAATTCGGCCGACTTTTACAAAATGGCTTACAGCCACGAAAATTGCAACAACAGTTCGGTTGGTTGTTACAATAAGGTTTGCATTCCGAAAGACAACAACTTTTCTGAAGATTTTCGCACTTGCAATCAGAATGTTTACAATCTGGCAAATCACAGCTACATTTCGAGTGTTTTTCGCACTTGCAATCAGAATGTTGACAATCTGGCAAATCAC
>JAQFYC010005351.1:0-14620 GCA_034694165.1 Tomocerus mixtus
GGGCACACTGTTAGATAATAACAAGCAAGGCTTGTTCATGTATAGTCTCTTAGGTAATGTAGATGGCGAGGGATATCATTATAGGACCATTACGGTGCAAGATTTCTATCACTCAATAACTGCAGTTCTGGTGTAAACGATGATTTAGTTATTGTTGTTGGTTGGGGGGTTGTGTTTTTATTTTTTAATACTGCAAAAATAAGTAATATACCTATTGTAATCCCCTTGACACGCTCCACAGTGGTTTTCACAGTGCTTTTGATTAATTCTGAAGTTGCCTTCTTTAAGGATTGGACCATTATTTTCAAACTCCGAATTGTCAACAAAGTATTTCGTGTTTCTTCTGACTGAGAGTCATCCGCCGGCAAGTTAGTAGTTTGCTGTTCCCGTCGCTGTAGAGATTGCTGAGGGTCAACCAAACTGGACTTTGTTTCTGTGGCATTGTTGTTGTAGTTCCCCTCAGGGGGTTTTGGAGAATCGTAAGTTGATTTTCTTTTAGTTAATAATCCTTTGCGAATTCTATATCTTTCCGCATCCTTGGCACGGTGCAGTGCTAGATCTTCTTCGGTAAGCCGGGCGCGTCGTGCTCTCATAAATTCAGCAGTTTGAACGCGCTGCAAAATGCGCTCTTCTTCAGTTAGCTGGGCGCGTCGTGCTCTCATACGTTGAACATCTTTATTGCGCCTCTGTTCTTGGGTTTTCTTTGTTCTTGTTGGTTTGCGATTTCTTTTTCTCGGCATCGCGGAAATGGTAATTGCCGTGTTTTGTTGACTAACTGTGGAAGGGAAATAAATCGATATAATAATCCCAATAAATTGTAAATGTTATTTGTTTCATATTTTTGGCAATTATTGGTACTACATTTGACAATTCCCTGACTCCAAATTATATGATATCAGATATTGATGCCCATCTGCTCAACTTGTCAACCTGGAAGGCTAAACAGAGAAGACAAGACACAAGACACGATTTAGTTTATTCCAAATTCTATAGGGAGAAGTCCAAAGATTGCAAGAGTCAATGACACCACGCCTTCACAACAATGAATGTCAAATATTCTTTTAAAAACTTAATATACATATATAGATGACTTACACTGTCCCTCTCTTTGCTGTTAAAGTAAGGGATATGTAGCACAGGAATAGTGGCAAGGAGAGGGACAGTAAATCATCTATGCGATAAAAAATTTGCCTTATTTTTCTGAATAAATAGAGAGATGCCCAGATGTGGTCTTTTTCTTCGTTCACATCTAAGATACAATATTATTTCATCATATTTTAATGTTAAGATAAGTACCACAATATTATAGGTCGAATACGTTTAAGATTTTAAAAGAAATAAAGTAATAAATATTAAATGGTTTGTGTACTTACAAGTGGAAAGAAGACACGGAAGACTTAAACTTCGCGGGTTTTTATTTCATCATTGAACAATCTCACTGCATACGTATTATATTCGACTGAAGATCTTTCCAACAAAACCGTTCCTCAATCAGTTGACAACAACTCTGCGTAAATATAATAATGTTGTTTATGAATTGTATTTATTATTGCACACCGTTTTTTCTTTGTCGAAGGTCGAACTGTCTTAGGAATTTGAATAATTGACGCTAGCTTATGTATTGAATGAACATGCATTTACTATCTGTATTAATTATTATAAATTGTTTGTTTGTGTTTCCAATTTTGAGTATATGTGTAAGTAATTATCCTGGTATTACAAAACAGATCACAGCAAAAAACACGAAATTTGCCGATCCCGTTTTCGGGCTTTTAAATTTTAAACAAGCTTTTTCTTTTATCTCCAGTTGCCTTCCACGTTTTCGTGTACCTTTCCCCCCATTTCAAAATTAAAAGAATGGTTAACACAAATTACAAGGAAATGGAGTCTTTGCGAAATATGATAATTAATAGTATATATATACCTAGCTGTGCACTAAGTTTGGCTACAAAGCATTTTAGTCATAACTTTTGAATTTTATTGAATTTTTTGCTCAAATTTGCCACAGACATAGTCAATACAAATACAGGTACAACGAGATAACAAATCTCATTCTTGCCATGTCACCCCTTGGCCTTCACACAGGGCTTAAGACTGTCCTTCCACTTATCAATGCTGGCACGCAGGGTTTTCATCGGGAACTTAGCCCAAATTTTAGCTATCGTCTTTTTCAGGGATTCCAAATTTCTGTGGGGTTTAGCCCACACTTCACCCTCCAACTTTGACCAAATAACATAGCCAAATGGGCTGAGATCTGGGGAAGCCGATGGAAAATCTTGGGGCATTATGGTACCTGGAATCTTGGATTTTAGACGGTATTTAACAATTTTAGCACCATGCGTGCGAGCTAAGTCTTACTAGAATATACAAGGCACACCATTAAACAGAGTGGTTCCCAGGGGCTTTATAATAGGCTCCAGAATACTTAAGTAGTTCTTGGCCCGAATTTTCACCCATTGCGCCACAAAATGGACAAAATGTCTTTTTTTCCAACTCAAGCCAATCCATATCATAATGCAAGTGGGGTGGTGAGCTTCCGTTGACTTTCTGGTCAAAATTGGAACCGCTGATATTGATTTTATCCGAATTGTGCCATTTAGCATATTGAAATACTCTTCAACGGTAAAAATTTTCTTATTTGTTAAACGTAGCTTCTTATAACTTTCACCCGCGTACCTCGTAAGCAGCTTTCAACTTCGGACCAGTCTGCTTTCTATGTTTATCATTGTCCGAAAATGGCAAGTACCTCCAAGCAAAGGCTTTAGATGTAGGTCCTCTTTAAAAGTCTTTTCCATTGTAGTATAGGATACATCGAACTAGTAGGCCAAGCTTTAAGCCGAAAAACGGGAATTTCTCCGAATTCTTTTCCTTACTGCTTTTACCATAGCAGGAGTCAGTTTCCTAAGTGATCTTCCGGATCTTTTTTTATCACAAGTACCTTTAGCCTGTAGGTACCTGTTAACGGCATTGTAGACTGTTCGACGCTTTATACCTGAGTTTTTAAGACACTTCAAGATTTCACACAATTTTTCTCCATGGAAAGGAAACTAAAGAATTGAGGCACATCTTTTTCCTTTGGTTCCATTTTGGGTATCAGTAGTCGTCACCATTTAGGGTGACAATCGTGGACAATAATACCTAAGCTATCATACATAAATTGCCCACTGTCCCAAATTGGTTATTCCATTTACATTTAACCTCATACATTTGTGGCCAAATTTAGTGCACAGCTAGGTATACTAGATGAATGACCCGTGGATAACCAACGGGTTAACTGGAGCATGGCTACAATAAGCATTTTTTTCTATTCTCGATTGAAGTCAACATAGCCGATTTTGTTTGAGTACCACTCTTCATAATTTTAGATGCATTAGTTTAGATTTAGCATTATTAGGTTTGTTTGTGTGAGACAGAAGAAGAAGGTTATGCATTGTCAAAAGGAAGACCGTGTCTGCCACCTCTGATCTTTGCTGTGAATTGTTTGTGTTAGAAGAACAAAAAGCCAAGCTACCTTCTACGCAACCAAACCAATGGAAAATTTCCTGTGTACATATTCCTATGGACAGGCCGACACACACACTCTGACGGTTCAATCTTAAATAATAATACCTGTGACCAAATCTCTCTAATAGTTGCAATTAAATTACCCGTGTAAAATAAGAAAGGTAATTATTACGAAACTTCCTACTATATAGTAATTACTTTAGTTTTCCCAATTTGATATTTTAATTTTGTGTTGGCATGCAAAGAGTATACACTAAACAAAGTCACAGAGCTGGTCAATCGTATTTCTGCTCGTGGCCAATAATATATATATACGGTTCATTTTTCCATATTTTTAATTAGAAGCGGTAGAAGCGGAAGTAAAGTAATGCAAATGGGTATCTTCCTCGTTGTTCTCAAATTGCAATTTTACTATTCTATGTCGTAATTCTTTACAAATTCAATTAAAATAGTTTTCTACAGGAATAAGCTATATTACTATACTTAATAATGAAATTCAATTATTTATTTTAAATTTAGTAAACATGTGTTTTAATTTTCGTGCTGGCTTGTTATAATCCAATATGGCACTAAAATAAGAGAAAGACGATCACTTTTCAATTAAACTGTCAGCACCAATTTTCTTAGCCTCTCTTCTCAAAGCATTATTTTTGCTCCAGTAGTCAATTCCCATTTTTTCGTGTACATTTTTCCTATGCAAAACCAAATTACTTCTGTGATTAAAGAAGAACGAACACAAATTGCAAGAAAATGGTCTTGAGGAGTCATGCAGCTGAAGGTGCTTGTCTAGACGAACTTGGGAATCATAACTTTTGTTTGCACATTGAGGGCATTTATAACGCTGATCCGCCTCTGCGTGTATTTTTCGGTGTTCTGTTAACGACTTGCTATCGCTAAACTCCACGTTGCATCTTTTGCATACGTATTTAACCAAAGTAGTGTTAGTGTTATACATTTCGAGATGAACTTTTCGGTTGTGTTGCCTTAACTCGTCCTGTCGTTTGAACACTTTAGAACAAATTTCGCAGGTATGTGTCACATTTTCATGTGCTGATAAAATGTGACGTTTTAGATGACTGGTGTACTTGAAATGATAGGAACACTGGTTGCAGCGAAAAGGTCTCTTAGAGTCATGAACCCCAATGTGCAAATCAAGAGCACGTTGATTAAGAAATCTCGCTGGACAAACTGTACACACAACATTAAATCCTTCTTCGTGCTTTTGAAGGTGTTTTCTTAATTCGCTTAACCTTTTATTAGTTGCGCCACAAATATCGCAGATATATTTCTTTTCGTCAAGTCTTCTTGCTGTTGCTAAAAGCTTTTTACTCCGCTCTTCCAGATATTTCACATCGCCACCATTTTTTTCATCTGCTTTTCGTTTATGTTCACTATAATGAATTTCTCTGTGCTTATTTATTGAGATTAAATCTTTTTGTTCTGAGCCACATATTGCACCCATATATTTCTCTTCACTTTCTGGAATTTCAAATTTCTCTCCAGGGTGAACTTTTTCATGGTGCCTTGCCAAAACTATTGGTGCACTGAAATCTTGGCCACAAATTTTACAACTGAGTATCTTTCTCAATTTCTGGTGAACTTCTTTAATATGACGATTCAAATGAAATTCGCGTGAAAATTTACGGGAACAGTCGCTGCAGGAAAACTGTCTTGTCAACTTCGGGTCGTGCCCCACAAGTTTGTCAATTTTAGTTCTCTCTTGTTCTAATGGCTTCAACGTTTTTACTTTACGAGAATTGACTTGGGAATGACGAAGTTTTTTATGCAGCACTAACAAATATTGTGTAGCAAATCCGCTGGGGCATTTTTGACATTGAAAAGGTAACTTTCCCGGATGAATTTCATCACAATGCTTGGCCAGCTCTTCAGAAGTGTCAAATTCCGACGCCAAATTACAAAACGCACACTTTAACTTTTCCTCCGCATGAAATGCTAAATGAGCTTTATAGAGTTTGGAATCTTTTAGAGTTTCCCCACAAAATGAGCAAATGTACACCTTTGAGTTTCGTGGATTTATTGTCTCTAGCTTTTGCTTTTTCCTACGTCTACTTCGATGCGTTTCCCTGTGTTTTTTCATTGATATTACGTCTTTGTGTTCTGAGCCACATATGTTGCAGGCGTAATTAAGTTTTGTCCTTCTCCCTGGAAATGCAACTTTAAATTTCTCCGCTGGATGAGCTTTTTCATGATGCTCTTTCAAATGCTGTCGTGTACTGAAAGCTTGAGCACAAATTTTGCAACTAAATAGTATTTTAAATTGATGGTGAACTCTTTTAATATGACGATTCAGCTGATCTTTCTTTTTAAAGCATTGGGAACAACTGCTGCAGCAAAATGGACGTTTTTCACGATTTGTTCCTTCTTGTTTCATATGGTTTTTTCTTTCGTTATTGTCGTCCTTGAAATTATGACGTCTATTTCTATGGCGCACTAATAAATAAAGTGCAACAAATCCGCTAGGACATTCTTCGCATTGAAAAGGCATTTTTCCTTCGTGAATTTCATCACAGTGTTTGGTTAATTCGTCTGAGGTTTCAAATTTCACCTCACAAATCTCACATCTAAACTTTTCGTCTGTATGTAATACTAAATGAGTTTTGTAAAGTGTAAAACTGTCCAGTTTTTCTCCGCAAAATGAGCAAATGTACATTCTTGGCTTTCGTATATTCTTAATACGATTTTCAACCATTCGTCTTTGGTAAGGCGACTTGGAAAGGACATCTGGAGAACTACTTTCATCGCTGGAGTAACTTAATTCGCTTTCAGCATCGTCCAAAGAGTTTTCTTCAGCGTTTGTATTGAGAAATCTTGAAGAACGAGCATCTCTTTTAGCTATCCGGTGAGCTCTAGAGCTTAAGTGCTTTTCGTAATTTTCGGATGTGTAAGTCAGGAAGTCACAAGTTGAACAGGTGTGCTCTTTCAGTCTTTCCAGCTTTATAATCAACTTCTTGGAATAGGGATCTTCTGGAAATCGTTCTGGTGGTGGAATAATGAATTTAATTTCATCTTGGCAAATTTCTTCATCGAAATAAATTGACACGGGAGAGTCTGGAGTGAAACTGAATTCGTCGAAATCTATAGCTTCATGTATTTCACTAGGTGATTCCAGATGTTCTATACCCACTGCGTCTCCTGCCAAAACTGGATTATAATCCATTTTGATTTCCATTAATTCCCTCAAGGATTGCCCCGGCATTATATCGACATCGTTGAAAGGAAGTAGATTTTGCTTTCGGCGACCCCATGAATTAGTTGCCATTTTAGACAGTTCTGCAATAAGAGTTAAGATTTAGTCAAAACTTAATTGGAATGAAGAAATTTAGAAATTGTAATAGGTAAATTAGTTAGGTATTACAATGAGACAGTCATTGGAAATGAGTGTAATACACGTGTTAACTCGTGAATTGCATACTTGATTATTTTAAGATGATTATTTGTAATTATGTACATGTGTGCATTTACCAGGAACATTCGCTCGAGAAAAGTCGACGTAAGTTTTCTTCATTACAAGTGCAGCAGTTCCTGTTCCAGTGGCAACATTGTTGGATTCCTTCACATAAAATTCTACCGTTGGTGGTGCACCCATTTCCATTTCCGATACTTCAACAATATTGATGGTGTTGGTGTTGAGTTGAGTTGTTCCAGTTGCATCTGCTACTGCGTGAGCTGCTGGGACTTCGTCCTCTCCTGATTTTCCCCATAATAATGAAGATGAGAGATTGAATTATACGGAACTGCAATTATAGTGCATTAATAATTTATGGATTTACCTGGCACATATGCTCGAAAAAAGTCCACATAAGTCGTTTTCTCCATTACATCTGCAAGAGTTACTGCTGTAGTAACATCTAACAATACTTCAGGGACACCGTTTGTTGCCTCTGCGTCCAGTTCGCACACATTGGCAACATTTATGGTTGCGCTTTGGTCTGCACCAATTCCAACTGTCTCTACATCACGAGTATCCAGTTCCGCTTCTTCGTCCCAACTTGTTGTTCCCTCTGTGCCCTCCAGATTTGGGTAAAGTCTTTTGAATTTCTCTCTTAGCATTGCGTTCATATGTTTGTCCATAACAACTTTGGCCTTTTCCTAAAATAAAAAAAGGATTATTTGTACACCTAACTATCATATGCAGTTATTCCTGCTTTATAAAATAAGTCACAAAATGGGACAAGTAAAATTACTAACAATAAGAGGATCAAAGTATAATTCATTAAATTTGCAAAATAAAATTAATTGTGAAAAAGAATTTCTATAATGAAAACGTACACTGTCATTTTTGTGTGCACTCTTTCTGTGTTGGGGCATATTGGGTTTAGATCTGAACGTTGCATCACATAAACTACATTTAAACGGCCTCTCGTCATTGTGGGTTCGCCAATGGTTAAAGAGTTCTTGCCTACTCTTGAATCCCTTTTCACAAACTTGACATTGACAGATACATTTCAAGTTGCGTTTGATGATTCTATTACTGTGGTACATATTGTTGTGAGTGTACAAAGCTTGAGGGTTGGTCATCGTTTTATTGCAACGATTACAAACAGTCTCCTCCGTATTTTTATATTTGTGAATGTTATTCTTGTGATAACTCAGGAGGAGGAAATTGTCAAACTCTTTCTCACAAACCGAACAAGTTCTTTTCTCCGCCTGATCTTTCTCACAATATTTTACTTTGTGGTGGCGAAGAGATGAGGATAGACTGAACGCCATCCCACAAATGTGGCACCTGCAATCAGTTAGCTCGTTCGTTTTAATATTTCAAGGTATTTAATAAAATAGAATAAAATGTTACAGTATTCAACTTACTGAAATGGCGTTTCGGTTGTGTGACTTGACTTGTGATGGTTTTTAAGGCTGTCAATACTCTTGAATATCTTATGGCATTCCTTACACTTAAAAATTTGTTTGTTATTCCCTAAATGAAGTTTTACATGACGGTCGAAGCTTTTTTTTCCTTTACAATTCTTCCCACATTTTTCACAAAAGAAGAATTTCCCCGAATGAAAGGTACGCTTGTGGCTAAGAACACTTCTTTCTGATGCAAATACCTTATCGCAAACATCACATTTTAACGATCTCAGGGAGTGAGTGTTTTGAAAATGTTCCATAACTCTGCGTTTCAACTGATGAACGTATCCACACATTTTGCAAACGAAACCTTCAGAATATTGCAAACAGATTTCGTTTTCACTACAATCCCGATGAACTTTGATTATGTGTTCCGTAAATAGTTGTTGTGTTTGTAAACTTTCATTACAAATTGGACAATTTATGTATATTCCGTGAAAATCCCTTTCATGTGAGATCAAACTTTTCTTGAAGCTGTATGCTTCGTCACAGAAGGAACAAAGATAGCAATATTTCCCCAGAAGGTCTCTGTTGTCTTTATGCGAGTCGACCAAGTGTTTTCTGAATTTGCTAATCTTGAAAAAACTCTCCGGGCATAGTTCACAAGGGTACATGGATAAGGTGAATTCAGTATTTCCACCAGGGGGATCCTTGTTCAGCTTTTCTCGTGCTATCTCTAGTTCCGCTTTTGTATGAATTCGTAAATGAGTCAATAATTTGGAATATCCTTCGATTTCTGGGCACACAGGACAGACGTATTCATTGGCAGCTGATCCCCTTGCAGCATTTGGCAGTCGAATCGGAAATAGCTTCATGGCAGGAACTTTTAGCCCTGCTTTGCTACGAACGCGAACTGTGCTACGACTGGGCCCTGTTAGGAATTAAAACATTTTAGTAATTTACAGTTTTAATATGGATACCCTTAGGAATCTTGCATGTGTTACAGGTAATCACCAAAATCAGCTAAGTGCCTTGGAAATAAGCAAAATATTATTTTGTTCCAAACGAATATTAAAATTAAAATTCCTTAGTTAACCATAATGGCTGATTTTCTTTAATACCTGCCACAAATACATAGTATGATGACGATATGAAATAATTACTTATTGTAATCCCCTTGACACGCTCCACAGTGGCTTTCACAGTGCTTTTGATTAATTCTGACGTTGCCTTCCTTAAGGATTGGACCATTATTTTCAAACTCTGTATTGTCGACAAAGTATTTCGTGTTTCTTCTGACTGAGAGTCATCCGCCGGCAAGTTAGTAGTTTGCTGTTCCCGTCGCTGTAGAGATTGCTGAGGGTCAACCAAACTGCACTTTATTTCTGTGGCATTATTGTTAGAGTTTCCCTCAGGGGGTTTTGGAGAATCGTAAGTTGATTTTATTTTAGCTAATAATCCTTTGCGAATTCTGTTTCTTTCCGTATCCTTAGCACGTTGCAATGCTCGGTCTTCGTCGGTAAGTCGGGTGCGTCGTTCTCTCTTGCGTACAGCAGCTTGAACGCGCTGCAAAGTGCGCTCTTCTTCGGTTACCCGGGCACGTCGTGCTCTCATAAATTCAGCACTTTGAACGCGCTTCAACGTAATCTCTTCTTCGGTTAGCCGGGAGCGTCGTTCTCTCTTGCGTACAGCAGCTTGAACGCGCTGCAAAGTGCGCTCTTCTTCGGTTAGCCGGGAGCGCTGTTTTCTCTTACGTTCAGCATCTCTATTGCGTTTCTGTTCTTTGGTTTGCTTTACTTTTACTCTTTTTCGATTTCTTTTTCTCGGCATCTCGGAAATGGTAGTTGTAGTGTTCTGTTGACTAACTGTGGAAGGGAAATGAAGAAGATCGATATAATAATCCCAATAAATTCAAAATTGCAAATATCAATTGTTTCATATTTTGTCATTGGCAATTATAGACCATTTCACGCGTCCCGCAGTAGGTTTGGACTTAGAAAAAATCAACTTTTTGGATCCCCTTATAACCTGGTACCAAATGTGTATCAATCGAAAGCACTAGTAAATGGCTTTAAAATAACACTAATTACGATTTTCTACGGTGTCCCGTTCGTGAGTAATACAAAAATCCGATTTTCGAATTTTTCGGGTCCCATTGATTACTCATGAACGGGACACCGTAGAAAATCGAAATTAGTGTTATTTTAAAGCCCTTTACTAGTGCTTTCGATTGATACACATTTGCTACCAGGTTGTAAGAGGATCCAAAAAGTTGATTTTTTCTAAGTCCAAACCTATTGCGGGACGCGTGAAATGGTCTATTGGTACTACCTTTGACAATTAACTGACTCCAAATTATCTGATATTGATGCCCATCTGCTCAACTTGTCAACCTGGGCTAAACATAGACGACAAGACACAAGACACGATTTTGTTTATTACAAATTTTAAAGAAAGGTGAAAGGGAGAAGTCCAATGTCCAAAGATTGCAAGAGCCAAAATGACACCACGCATTCACAACAATGAATGTCATATACTCTTTTAAAAACGTAATATATATAGATGATTTACACTGTCTTTCTCTTTGCTGTTAAAGTAAGGGATATGTAGCACAGAAGAGTGGCAAGGTTGAAGGTGCAAGGATAGTGACAGTAAATCATCTATAAATGACGATAAATGATAAATAATTTGCCTAATTTTTATGAAAAAATAGAGAGATGCCCAGATGTGGTCTTTTTCTTCGTTCACATCTAAGATACAATACTATTTCATTATATTTTAATATTAAAATAAAATAAAGTACCACAATATTATAGGTCGAATACATTTAAGATTTTAAAATAAATAAATAAAGTAATAAAAAATGGTTTGTTTACTTACAAGTGGACAGAAGAGACAGGGGACTTAGATTTCGCGGGTTTTTATTTCATCGTTGAACAGTCTCATTGCTTGCGTATAACTCGACTTTCCAACAAAACCGTTATTCCCTCAGTAATTGACAACAACTATGCATAATAAATATATGTTTATGAATTGTATTTATTATTGAACACCGTTTTTTCTTTGTCGAAGGTCGACCTGTCTTTGAATAATTTACGCTAGCTTATTTATTGAATGAACATACAATGGGAAAATACATTGACTATCTGTATTAGTTATTATAAATTGTTCGTGTTTCCAATATTGAGTATATATGTGTAAGTAATTATTCTGTTATTACAAAACAGATCACATCAAAAAACACGGAGTTTGCCGATCCTGTTTTCGGGCTTTTAAATTTTAAACAAGCTTTTTCCCTAACCTATTTTTCGATTTGGTTGGGACGGTCTCATTGCATAATGTGTATAATACTCGAATGAATGTAGGGCTTTCCAACAAAACCGTTCCTCTCAATACACAAGATTGACAACTAAATATAATGTTTATGAATTGTTTTGTTATTTTGCACACCAATTTTCCCTTGTCGAAAGTCGAACTTTCTAAGGAATTTGAATAATTTACGCTAGCTTGAACATGCCACCGTAATGGATATATAATACTTATATACTATACATGTATTCAGTATTATTATTTTTCAATTTTTGAGTGTATGCAGAATTTGCCTGGTGTTATTAGCTGGCTATGGTATAAATGATATAAAGTGTATACGGGGGCTCAGCACCCACTTTTCAACTTTTTCCCCAATGTTAATTCCCATAAGGTACGAAAGTATAGTATGAAGAAAAAATAGTAGTAGAGGCAAGATCGATATTAAGCGTCATCGTCATCAATCATAGTTCAACATTAAATATTATATAAATCCAATAATCTAAATAATAACACGATTTAAAATTCCATCTCCACTCCATTTTCCAAACACGAGAATTTTTTCATAATACATTACAACACTACATCCACACAATACGAAGAATAAGAAAGAATTACTACCTCCCTCTGATTGGATAACATTCCTACATTCCCAACACACATTGCTATTAGTATTCATTGCTGTTCATTATGTTTTCGCTGGATAGGAACGCTTACATTAGTAACGGATCATACTCATTCATCTTCATTTGCAACATGGTGATAATTGATTGCTTAACAGAATGCCATTAATTGGACTTGATCTTTGTCAACACAAATCCAGCGTCCTGCTAGTTTCAGTGCTTCTAACTGTACTCTAATCAAATTCAATGCCATTTGGATTGGATCATGGATGATCCGTCGTCTGAATAATTGAAGTGGGGGATTTGCATATAAACATTGTCCCGACTTTCTGTTTTACTTACCTATTACAGTGTTAATGCGATTATCGCCCCGATTATCTGAAAATGTATATTATTTAATTTACCATCGTCCTAATATCGTTATCAATTTTCTAATTGTTTCATGCTTTGAGTTATTTTGCTTTAACAAATGATTTATGTGTAGTTTATTAATTGTGCGTGTGTATTTGTTAAGCGGACGACAATATTTTTTGAAATTAATATTTCGGCAAAAGTTAATTGTGAAAGTTATATATAGCTAGTCCTACATTTGCTATAAACATAATATCATAATGTGCAATTTTAGTTTTAGTTTACAACACTCAACAATGAAAACAATTAGACAAACTGCATGAAATATTAGTAAAATATAGAAAACCGTTGATATTTTCCTTATCAGAGGTATTGGAAATTGGAATGGGCAATGGTCTTCTTATACTTGTGCTCATCTAATGCGAAACTAGTCGCTTAAATAAAGTATGACCCTGTCACAATAATTTTGAAAAGCTGTCAGTTGGAGATTGTCATTTCGCCATATTTAATTTCCTGCATCTTCGACGAAATAATAAAAAAAATTAGATTAGCTATTTAGCTTTCTAATACATACATTATTATTATTATATAAGTACTTAGGCATCGATTTATCATATTAAAAGTCATACAAACAAACGACTAGCAGGCGACTTCGGGGAACTAATAGCGTCAATGGTGATAAAATAAAGGTCATACAAAGGGATTAGAATTGTTTGTGTTCTGAGAATATTGTCTATTAGTTATTATGAATTGTGCGTGTTTCCATTTTTGATTATCTATAAATAGTAATCTTATTTAATTTGGTTTTACCAAACAGATACCAGCAACACACAGAATTTGACAATCATATTTATGGAGTGTTAAAATTAACCCACTTTATTTTATAGAATAAGATATTCTTGAAAGTATTGGTGCTTGCATACCATTTATACCGTATTTACTCTAATAGGCGCCCATGGGCGCTTAGTCAAATTTGATGTTTTTGGAGGGGGCGCTTATTAGAGAGTGGGCGGTTATTAGAGAGTGGGCGGTTATTAGAGAGTGGGCGCTTATTTAATATTTTCAATTTGACGTTGTACATTTATTCAAAAATATATAAAAATATAAATAAATAAATGCTTCAATTTATTATTTCGCCGAAGATGCGGGAAAAGGAATATGGCAAAATGCCAATCTCCAATTGGGTAGATTCTATTTCTACGCAGACGGCTCACTTTTTCATTGAAACCGAATTGGATGAAACTTCAGCAAGTCGCAATTATAACATGTAGCGTTCATTTGGCTATTTTGAAATTTTGACAAACCGTATCCAACCAATTCTATTGGAGGTAAAAGTTGGTCAAAAATGAACTTCTGTAGAACAGCCATTATCTTGTTTTGAAAAAATAAAATTATTGGTTCACATTTCTAATGTCTTCGGAATAGCAGAAAGCTAGAGCCATTTGTAAAGTAATTAAAAAAATATAAAACAATAAAAAATAATTTTTTAATAATTTGGGGTAAATTTCAAAAAAAAATCCCTCCCCCATATTTCGAAAACGCAACACTTATACGCATATCTGTAAATTTAAAAGCTGTCCCCAATTACTGTGCCTTTATGAATTTGCAATAATAATATGGTATAAGTGTTGCGTTTTCGAAATATGGGGGAGGGAAATTATTTTAAAATTTACCCCCAGATTATTAAAAAATATTATTTTTTATTTTTTTAAATTACTTTACATACTGCTATTCCGAAGACATTAGAAATGTGAACCAATAATTTTATTTTTTCAAAACAAGATAATGGCTGTCAGAACTAAATTAAGTAATGGCCATCCAAAGCTTGTTCAATTGAGAACTCACCGTCTGCCTAGTTTTAGAACCCACCCAATTCAATCAGTGTGATTTGAATAAAAGCGGCTAGAATATGCAATTATTATAGAGTGAGCGCTTATAAGAGAGTGGGCTCTTATTAGAGGGTGGGCGCTTATTAGAGAGTGGGCGCTTATTCATATCAGAGGTTCGGAGAGGGGGCGCTTATTAGA
>JAQFYC010005352.1:0-14618 GCA_034694165.1 Tomocerus mixtus
TCTGCAGAGCGTCTGGCCAAAAGGTTGTTCACCCTCGACGGGTTCAAGGTTCGTTAATAGAAATTATTAAACTTAAACAATTAAAATAATTAAGACAATTAAAATAATTAATAATTAATAAATAATTAATTAAATGTGAAGATGTCGGATGTGTGGCGACAGCTTAGCAAGTCCAATGACTTCAGCAGGGCCGTCGCTGTGGAGTATCTCAAATATTTCAACTTCGAGGACCAGCACTTGGACGTGTCCTTGAGAAAGTTCCTCGCTGTCTGCCCCCTAAGAGGTACTCGGAATTAATCAGTAATTTAAATGAATTCATCCGTAAAGTAAAGGAATTGTCAACGAGAGCATTTGTTTTATTTTAATGATGTATTAAATAGTTGCTATGCCAATTTGTTAATTGTGTCTGTGACGTGATTTAAAGGGGAGACTCAGGAGAGGGAGCGGGTGTTGTCGTATTTCTCGACCCGTTTTGTGGAGTGTTGTCCGAATGTGTTTGCCTCGCAGGACAGCGTCCACACCCTGACATGTGCCCTCATGCTACTCAACACGGACATGTACTCTGGAAGTCGCAGCGGGAGACGGATGACCTGTTCCGAGTTCATTGAAAACCTCTCCGGCCTCAACGATGGCGCCGACTTCCCCGTTCCAGTAACTTACGTTTTATTAATTTATTAATGTGTCATCAATTATTTACTGTTTAATTAATTTAATTTATTGACACTTTAATTAATTTAATTTCAGATCCTGAAACAACTGTACCATTCCATCAAGTCACAGCCCTTGGTGTCCCCTCAGTAAGTGACCTTTGACCTTATCTTATGTGTATATTATGTACCACTATTCATTGTCACTGTTTGTGAGCAGGGAGGTGGAGGATGAGGACTCGAACAAAGACATCTTGCCAATGGACATGATGGAGCCGGTGCCGACGCCGTGCATGGAGTTCAAACGCGGGTACCTCATGCGCAAGTCCACCTTCGAAATGGGAGGAAAAAAGAGTAAGTCTTGTCGTCAGTTGACACATGTCGTCACTTGTCATCAGTTGTTGTTAACGTCTTTCGTCATTTGCAGCTCCTCTGGGCAAGCGGTCGTGGAAGATGTACTTTTGTCGGCTGAAAGAGTTGCTGTTGGTGTTGTCACATGACGAGACGAGCAAGTCGTGTGTCCAGAACACAGTCCCCATCAAACTGCACCACGCCATCGCGGCGACGGCGTCTGACTACCGGAAGCGACAACACGTCTTCCGCCTCATCATGGCAGACCGGTCACAGCTCCTGTTCCAGTCCAGCGACACCCGGGAGATGAACAGCTGGATCGAGATGATCAACTGGAACGCTGCCCGCTACTCGTCACCCGCCTTGGAGGCGCCCTGCAGCAGTTCAGGTACAAAATAATTTGGTCACGTGGTTGTCGACAATAAAATTAAACATCTTCAATTTGACAACAGGTCGCTACGAGAGACCCCTCCTCCCTTCCTCTGTGACCAGGATGTCCCCTAGAGACCAAATCGTCACCCACCAATCCGCACTTCAGAGGTGGGAACAAGACTTGCAGGACTTGGTGAGTCACTAACTAAATTCAAGGTTCCTATAGGCGTCGGATAATTCACAAACATTAAATACCTCTTAAAATGTAAAAGAATTATCCGACTCCTGACGGACGTAATGTGAATATCCACCCAAGGTTACTATAGTAATGTCTCTATGTGTGGGTACGGTTGTCTCACTCCAATGTTTTGGATTTATAATTTCACTTTTTCACTGCTCTGACGAACAAATAGGTAATCCTCCAGCAAAAATAAAAAGTGGTATTCCAAATCATTGGAGTGAGACAACAAAGACATTAATTACTATTGCAACCTTGATATCCATTATGAAGTGAAAATTGTGACACATTCCTTAGCATATTACGTGCTACCTTAGCAACCTTGAGTTCTAATGATGATATTTGACATTTGAATAGAACCAACCACGCGTGAGCAAGAAAGACAACAACAAACGGGACTACAAGGCAATTTATTTAATTACAATTAATTAATAATTAAAAATTTGGATTAATTAATTAAAAATAATTATAATAATTAATTAATAATAATTATAATAATTAATTAACAATCGAAATTTTAATAAATTAATTTACAATTCAGGAGAAGGTGACGTTTTTCCAATTCGAAATTCGACGCTACCGTACGTACATGGAGATCCTGGACCGAAGAGTGGCCGACGGATTGGAGGGACCGGAAGTGGGTGACCTGCAAGAGTTGCCGAATCCTCCGCCGATATTAATGGAGATGGAGGAGTTGTCGTAGCCACCGAGTGTATAGCAACCGCTGTGGTATTAACTCAAAGACAATGACTCTTAATTACTCAATAAAAAGTGAACCACGTGACTTGTGACCTCCCGAGTGATCTTCTGTCTTCTGCTCATTTGTGACGACCCTCCTTGTTGTGATTAGTTAGTTCCGTTGTCGTAATTTTATATTTTCAACGCTACGAGACATTTGGCAATCACTTTATTTTAAATCATTTATAACGTGACTAAAAGATGCGCAACAATTCTTCATTCTGATTGGTTAGTGGCAGCGACTCTACGATCTCAAGATCCTCAACAGTTTTCAATGTGGAAGGGTGTTGCAGCGACTGACTGACATTTTGGTGGTTGACGACGAGAAGTGTGCCAATTCAATGCAACATTCCCGTCAACTAGAGCAATGCAAGTACACGGACAAGGACACTAGTGGCGTGTACATAACTTTGGGGCCCTTTGCCCACTCAGCTGTCACGTAACAGTCAATGAGATTTAAATTCGGTAGGCGGGAAATTCAATTCTTCTCATTGTCATTCCTTTCTTTGTAATTCTGCTAATATTTTAAGACTGAGGTGTAGTTGCAGTGCTGCGCCCTTAGGCCTCTGTTGACACCCCCTCTGTTCCCTTAAGGCTAAGTTGCACGGAAGCTCTTTTGGATTCACTTTTACACACTTTATAAATTACGCAACATTTAATAACAAATAAATAATATTATCCCAAACTATTCTCTCAAGGGGCCCCTTATTTCTCATCAAAATTCACACGGCCCTGCACCCATTCATTCATTTATCTGTTCGATTCATTTATGGAAATGCATTTCCTGTCCGTCCGATCACATCACAATTTGCATTAGTTCTGCTTTCACAGATGGCCTTCATATAACTGATTAAATGGGAGTGTACGTTTGCGGGTCACCAAATGTGGGTACCCTTAATGATAATAAGGGATGGTCAATGCAAGCATAAATTCTACATTCTCACTATGAAATTCTACAAAAGTCATTTTGGCTCAATTCATTCATCCGTATTTGCCATGGTTTATTGTATTCGCATGAAAATAGTTTTTTATGATTCACAAGTCCACTGCCCACGTGATGTTGTTTAGGGAATATTAAAAGGACTAGTAATTTAGCCCGTGCGAAGCTACGGGCGAGTCTAGAGAGGATTCGTATCTGCATCTCGGGTCTCGGGTCCAATAAATAAATGTCTAAATGTCTAATAAACCATTGCAAAACTGTATCAATAATTGGTAGTAAGTACAATAAATAAATAAACATGTGCGCATGCGTGTAAGGAGTATATGTGGTAGAGACGCCGAATAAATTAGAATTGACATTTTATTGTTGTTGTTAATTGATTTGTAAGGACAGAAAAAGAAGATTTCCGGTTTCGGAGCGAATGAGTAACAGAAATGAATTGGGACATAGTGCTTTGTGACATCAGAGGATGAGGCCGTCGAGGTCATTGTTATAGCGAGTGGTCACGTAGTCAGCTGCTATTGTCAGGTCACGTAGACTTTGTTGCAGACCATTCAGGTGATGGTGGAACGTCTCCGCCATCGTCGTCGAGTATTCTTCCTCAGCCTCCACGCCAGAGTCCTCATTCAACTCGGAGAATTCTAAAACAAAATCAAAACATCAGCACATGACATGAAGGGGGTACTTAAGGGGGTATTCAAAATGAGTTACCGGTGTCACTGGCCGAGGCGGAGGAAGTGGTGGAGACGGTTGAAGGTCTTCTGGCATGACCTTTAACTTCTGTGTTTTGAGTGTGAGGTACTTGAGAGAGTGACTGAGAGCTGCTGCTGCTGACTGAAGGGACTGGGGGGCCTTTGGGGACTGACTGAGCTAGGGACCCCCACTTGAGGTCATTCTTGACTGAGTTGAGCATTGTGTAGAACTGAAATCAAATTATTATTATTTAGTTAATTAATAATTAGTTAATTACAATTAAATAATAATAAAGACTCACCTGGAAGAGGTCGACGCCGTTCAAGCTTGCCATTAGACGTTTCCCGACGGCGGCGTCTTTGTCGGCTTCCTTGTCATTGACCAGCGACTGGTCGAACTTCATGTCCATCAGCCGACAAGGAACCAAAATAGTCTCGTTCATGTCGTCGACCGTCTGGACAAAGCGGTCCATGCTGGACAAGAGACTCCCGTTCGAATGATTGGCCTCCGACTGGTCCCAACGACTCAACCTCCGACGACCGTTGTTATTGCACATTGTTGACGATCTTCCGGAGCTCCTGCAACCCAAACAACACAATTTATTTATTATAAGAGTGACAATATAACAAGTATCCGTTTTGCAATGGTTTATTGCTTCCTTCTTTATCCCCCTCCAAAAATGACTTTTGTGGACAATAGACAATAGGTATTTGGAGGTGGCAACAACTACTCCTCAATGGTCATTAACGGATAAAAAATAGTGTAATTACTTGATGAAGAGGTATCTGTTGAGATATGGCATGTGGAGGGCTTTAAAGGTACTTTAAATGTTGATGGCCTTTGACATGTAGGACTAGAGGGTCATAGAGTATACAACAGAGTGTATTGCCATAGAGTATAGAAGATTGTTTGTGGTCAAGTGTTGAGTGAAGAATGAGAATGAAAAAGAAAAGGAGTTCATGCACATTGGGGCCACTCACACACGCTCAACACACCGACCACTTGCACACACACCATTGAGGATTGGGGGAGGGGTGTTGACGAAGGAAGGGGGTCATGACCCACACTCTACACTCACTCACTTCTACTTCTGGTCAACAAAGTGGTACGCATTGGGTGCTGCAGGGGGTGGCTACTCCCCAACACTTATTGGACACGGATGTCAACTGTCCCACTTGTAGCGGACCCAGTTCCAGAGTATTCCAGGACATTATATTCTACGACGGTTGGATTGGTCACGAGAGAATCGTACGATTGAAACGAGTGACGACAACAAATATCGATTTCCGGGTCGATACTCAAACCATTCCTCCACATTAACAATTGATGACAATAGCTAGAATGACTGCAGTGGCACAAAGAAATTCAAAAGTGACAACTATGTCTGGGACAAGAGAAATGTCATACAGGGTCATCCACTAACCTACTTTTTATATTGATGTCAGCTGAGGGACCGGAAACGAGAGAAAGGGACTTTTACTTTTGGGAATTCCTGTTGGAGTCCTCTTGGACACAATGTCCGCGTATTGCACATTTAATTTATCGTCGAGTTCATTGCAACTTTCCTTTCTATAAGAGTATATGACTATAGAGGAATATACAGAAGAGATATGACTAAGAGAGAGCTGCTACGGTAAAGTTGGATCACACCACCAGACGAACTTTGAGGCACGCCTTCGGAATTGGCCAATGGGAGATCGTGACATCATCCTCATTGCATCACTCTATATTTATTTGCAGTTGCACTCTCCAATGTGACCCACTACACTTGGAGGAATAGCAACAGCAACCATCAGCTGACAACTACCAAATGATGACACTCCTTGTCAACTAAAAAATATGAATTAAAGGACCCTCCAAAGGGACCCCTGTGGACTACTTCCCATTGGAGTGACATAACTGTTAACAGGGTCCACAACAATTCTGTTGTCACTCAATGACGTCACCAATGTGTTTTATCCCCCCGAGGAGTAACTGTGACAATTCGATTCACATTGGACGTCACAATATTTATCTGTCAGGGGATGGGGCCCTTCTTTAAGGGGCGCCTAACTACTTACAACTAAATACTCTTTCTGGTGTGACACTTGGGAGGATAGAACTAAATACTTTGTGAAGGGTCGAGTGACAATGAGTACTTACCCGTTGTTGGCAGTGTCAGCAGCGGAGCAGGAGCAGTCGTTGTAGCAGACTCCGTGCAAGTTGTCCGGATTCATTTTGATTATTGCAATTTGGAAGAATTATAAAAGAGTAGTAGACACCCCTCTTCAGTATTTGACGACAACAACAACAGAGCCACTTCCCATGGACACTGGACACAATTCGACGACAATAAATATAAATGAAGAGAAGAGGAGAGGAGAGTAGCAGCAGCAGCCAAGGCAGAAGACACAATACTCAAACAACTTTGGACTTAGGCGGTTGCTGGGTTGGGTCTCCCAGAGGTGGGCACTACTCACACCGCTCCAGCAACACCTAACACACTCAAATACTCAACGCATCTGTGATGACTCGTCATGTTGGTGGTCTCGTCATGTCACTCTACTCCTCTGAGTCACTCCACTGCATGACAAATAGGGAATTGAAAGCGGATGTCAAGGAGGAGTACTGCAAAGGCTGTCACGTGACAGCCCGAACAGGAACTGGCCCGAAGCCCACCTCTGGTAGTGCACATGCCATTACATGTTCCATTCCATCTTGTCTGCACTACTTGGACATTCACTGGTCCCTCTCCACACACTTGTCCATAACGTGACAGTTTATACGTGTAAAATAAACCATGGCAAGGAGGGATGTAATAACGAAACATTTATACTGACTTACCACCAAGGTTATTATAGTAATGGTCTCTTTGGTGTAGTCCAACAGTAGCAACCCCATACAACGGGCACAAGGTTGCTACAGTGATGTCTCTGGGAAAAGGTTGTCCCACCCGAATTAATTTGATTTAGAATTTCAATTTTTGAATAATGTCATAAATAAGACAGGGACATCACTGTAGCAACCTTGCAACGGGCACCTTACCCAAGGTGGCGAAAGTAAATAATTTTTGGCAGGATAGAATGATTTATTAATTATTTATGTTTCCGTGTTGTGAGGTGGGACTCTATGAAATTAATAATACAGCTGGGACTATAAGGCCTCCTTTGGGTACCCTTTGGACAAAAGACAAATGACAAACTCTTTGCGAGATGACGATGAATTTCCATAATTGGATTCCAAAATAAGACATTTTGCATTTTGAGAATCAAACTGAGAGGGCTGAATGGATTTGTAAGTTGTAGGTCTCCAAGAATTCCTGTGCCTAATCTGGCGGAGACAGATTAACTTTGTACACAGTTTCTCTCAATCTATAAAAGTGTAGACAGTACGTCCGTCCCACTCAAGGTTCGTTGATATGCCAATAGTTTCGCTTCATTTTTGGGGAAGTACCAACTTCAAATGCATTTTGTAAACGAACTAGAGCAGTCATAACTATAAATGTGACATCAAATGAAAGAGGAAGATCCTACTTAACTATTGACATGACATGGTCAATAAGAAATGACCGGAAAACACAAAATTTTACAAAACGGAAAAAAAGGCCGAACAAGTCAAAAAAATTATTTTGTTGTCTCCCTCTCTGACTCGTGTTGCGCTCTCGTTGTCTTTAATTAACAATAATAATGGACAACAAGTGTATTTAGTGTATTTAGATGACCCTTAAGGGTACAGCAAGATGTGAAAGGTATGCCAATGAAGGGACTACAATATTTTACTGAGAAACATTTTAATGGAGATTTATTAAAAATCACATTTGCACACGCGCACGCACCACCCACTCTCATCACTTGACAAAGTTGTCCAATTAGTTGTACTGAGGTGCCCACGGGAGGAATACTTGTCGTCGTCATCGGGCTAAGCTCAAACTGAAATCTCTTGAATCTGCACTCTCTTCTTGATGGACGTTGACGTTGGCGTCGTCGTCTGCCGCTTCAGCACACCCACCAAAGTACTCCCAGGGGTGCAAGGACTCGTCGTCGTCGTCGTCGTCGTCGTAGGGTCGCCCCCTCCGGAAGAACTTTTCCCACTTGTCGACAGGTTGGACGAAATGTCCGGAAGATTCCCCTCTCCTGCAAAAAGTCAGTCATTGTCATCAACAGTCCTTTTTGGAATGTGACGAGAGGAATTTAACATTTACCTGCTCCGTGGTTCAAGTAGAGTCGTATGGGGACGTCGCCACCACTGTCCGTTGGCATTGCGCCGTGGACACAATCAGGGATGTTGACCCGTGTCAATGTCCCTCCTTGGCTGTGACATTGAGGGTAGTTGTTGCCGTAGTCGACGTGGACAGGGGACATGGCCATCAGAGGGGACGGGGAGCGAGGGGACCTCATGGCCGAGTTGTAGATAGACGACGGTGAGGGCGTCTTCTTGGGCAGGTCCAAATGGGCAATGGCAGCGGCGGGGTACTGGTTCATCGCCATCGTCTCCTCCCCGTAATCCGGTTTCATCGACGACGAGCAGCACGACGACCACTGGTACTCTTCCTGCAAAACAAAACAACTCGTCAACACTACCATTCTCCATGCTGATTGGCTAACAGATATTTAGTTGACACGTGACCTAGAGGTGTCTACGGATGTCATACAGTCCGCGTACTTTGTAGTGACCAATTCAAATGTAATTTAACTGCCACAAGCAACGCATAATTGACCAATGGGAGTTGCAGAGGGTGTTAGCCAATGGGAGTAGAGAACTAAAAGTTGTGGCGCACTATTATTGGTTGCACCAAGGAGGCTCAACTTGGCTCCAATACAATTATTTTAGAATAGCTACAAGCAACCACAACGTTGAGCCTCCTTGGACAGGACATACTTGGTAGGGTGCCTTGAGGTGGGTGCTGCCCGTGTTGCGACGACCTCCGGGAGATTCTGATAGGTTGACGGTGAGCCCTCGTTTGCGGTGACACATGATGGCTGAGAATACGAGTAGGTTGAGGAGGATGAGGCAGACGCCGACGGTGAGGGTGACGGTGAGGGCGGTGGTGTAGTCGTACTCCCCACTCCCCATGCTCCCCACCTTCGACTGTTGGATGTTGAAACTCCTCCCTCCCCCTCCTCCCCCGCGAATCTCAACTTCCACTTCGTTTGAATCAATTCTAAATAAACCACAACAAACGGATGCAATCTCAATCCACTTACAGACAGACAGACAGACGAAGCATTTCTATAAATAATGTAGTTACACGATATTGTGGTGGGTGCCCTGCGTGAAAGACGTCTCTGTGGACTCGAGACACTCGGAAGTAGTCAAATAGATGCCTTGGGATGTGGACTGACTTCCGCTTTGCCCTGACTGCTGGGTCTTGGTCGTCACAGAGTCGACGGTGCCCCTCTTGTACGGCAGCAGTGGACGCACTGGACCTGCAAACACAAACATGACAACGTCAACTCTTTCCTTGTCCACTCTTGTGACGACTATAGAAGGGTCACTTGCCAATGTATAAATTAGGGTTGTCATCTTGGAAGGTGTGGTGCGAGAGTGTGACATCCGGCCCACCTGGCAAATGGATCTGAGGAATCAGGCTCAACCAAAGGGCCATTTTGTGGCCTCTGTAATGGCTCCGAGTCCTGGTTTTGGTGCCTGTGGAAAATAAATTATTCAAGGACCCTTAGCGTTAAAAAGTCAAAGAAATGAGCCCTTGAGGAGCCTTTATTGCACATTTGAAATGAACCTTGTAGTGAGATGTAGAATTGGGAGCCGGGCTCGAAGGGTTCCCAATGCAGGGACCGAATACGAGTCCGTTGTTCATGAGAACTTCCGCTGGAGGAGGACAAGGAGGCCCATTCGCCGCCATCGCTGTTGCCACGCCCACCGCCCACAAAAGAGTTGCCCATCCTTGAGACTTCGTTGCTGTTGGGATCTCTGCAAAAGAGCATGTCAATATGTCAACAAGAATGGTCACAAGAAGTCGTAGCAAAGATGAGTTACCCTGTTTTTGCAAAGTTGGCCATGTAGTGGACAATAGTTTCGGAGACGAAAACGTCCTGCTTGCTGAAATTGGCCAAAGTGGACCAAGGGGAGATGTATTGCTGGCCACCCAAGGCAGGGACATTGTTGGTGACAGGAAGTCCCATTGCATAAGGCACAACCTCCAGACTTCCGAATCTCTGCAACCATAGAGTAATGTCATAGAGTCATAGAGTACACAATGTCATAGAGTATGTTATAATGTCATAGAGTGACAAGAACTGACCTCGTGGGCATCGCTGCCAGTGTCCCTTGACAGGTGTGAGAAGTGCATGAGGAAGGTGGTTCCCTTGCCCCTTGAATGTATGCGGGCCACTTGGATGGCAGGGCCGACGACCAAGCAGTCACTCAAGGCCTCCACTGTGGCATCTTTCAGGGGAATGGGGTGCAGCATGGGTCTGTCCCAGTCTGTGTACTCGTTACGCACAATCGAGAAGATCCTACAAAATTAATGCAATCGTTTCCTCTACATTATTATTGTGTTTCATATGAAACTGACTGCCAAGCCACCGTATACAGCCCGCCCGAGTGTGTATAATGTTGCATAATTGTAATAAATAAATGTAGAATAATAAAAATTATTCTTCTAGACGCACTATCATTTCAATGCCGTTGATTTTATTTCTAATTACTAATATAATTATAAATATATAATATAGAAAACGTGGAAACGTTTTCTATTGAAATTAAATCTAATTAAAGACAAAGTATAAGAAACCAAAACTGTGTCCACACGGTCTGATGAGGTGACTACCATTCGAAAGATTTGCAACAAAAATGTTTTATTGATCTCCATTGAATTGAATATTTTTGATTCTAAAATATTTCTCTTCCCTCCTCCAAGATGCATCTAGCCCAACGCCTCACCACCGACTCGCAAGCTGATTTGATCATCTGAGGGGATCACGAGCAAATTCCCTGATGATGGCCGACTGTAACTTGTCCAACGTCTTTGGATCATCCAAGTAAATAGGATATTGCAAAGAACCCCACAAGAAGAATCCAATCCAGCAATCCTCAAAATTTTCGTTTAGCCATTGAGGAATAATTAGTCCAAAGTGAGGGGCTGCTCCATCTTGCTGGAAAAAGACTGCTTGGTCAACTTGGCGATCAATTAAGTCGAGATACCCGAGGCTGGTAATTCTTCCGGGGAAGAAAGAAGATGGATTTGGACAACTTGGCCATGATTTTTCAGTTCGGAATGTCCGAATTTTACGTAAGTATTCTTATATCTTATTAATTATTACCCTTGCTATTTTTATGACACCTAATTTGGTATGTTGGTATGGTGACCAACGTTGTTGCAAATCTTTCCCTCTTTCGAATGGTAGCCACCTCATTTTTATCGGAGTGTTAGTTTAGGAGCTAGATGACCTACACCGTGTGGACATAGTATTGGCTCAGCATGTTGACCGATTTTGGTCAAAAACAATAGGCTACTTAGGCATCATAAGGACTTTAAGGATCTTATGTTGCATACCAACAAATTCATCATCGTAACTCAATGTTATCATGCGGACGGACTGATGTACGAACAGACATTACCATTACATAAGCCAGCCTCGTACACTCGGGCGGGCTAAACTGAGTATTTACTAATGGATAAATGTTTACTCGTGCTGGTGGAAGCTGAAGACGTTGCGGACCAAAGTGCGGAGGATTCGGTCTCGGTGGTCGGACTCGAAGCCGTTCCTCAGCTCGAACTCGTTAAGCTCGTTAGCACCCTCCCCCGTGGCGAAGATGATGAGGAGTTGAGAGGTCAAGAACTGCTCGTTCCCCGCGTCCCCCTCCATCTGGTTTTTGGGTTGTCGAAAGATGCGTCCGTCGACGTAGGGGGCAAAGGGGGACAAGAACCGGGGCGTGTCAGGCACATAGTTGAGAAGGTCAGACAAGTGCTTCCGCCGCAGACAAGGGGCCAGGTCACTCTCGGGGTGACTCAGCGGCAGACGTCCCACACAGTTGAGGTGCTTGGACACTTGCAGGGCCACATCTTCCGGACTCCTCTGCAGGGCCCAAGGACTGAGGACAGACCCACTGATAAGAATAGCTCGTTGGAACAAACCTAAACAAAATAAACCGTCGTAAACGTTGTACAAGAGCAGCTTGTCAATTCTAAAAATCAATGTGATCATCATTCATAATCAATGGCAGGCGGACAGACAGACACACCATTCACATAAAGGATGATGATGTGTGTTTCAAATTGACCCAAGTCGGTAACCCGTCGACCGATTTACCTCATTGTTACATGATTGGATTTTTGAGGTCATAATCCTTCGTACAATACCTCATTTGCCACATATGTTGCATTTTCAAAAGAGTAACTAACTCATAACTCCTAGGGGGTAGGTCCGACTGACCCCATTTTTAATAGGCTACCCTGAAAATTTGAAGTGCATATCGCAAACACTTTTTGAGTTACACCGCAAACGGACGAAGGGACGGACAGACAGATGGAACAAAACCATAGAGGAGACAAGTTCCTCAAATAAACTGGATACTAACCACTATAAATGACCAGCGAAGGTACATTTTTAGTCGAATCTCACTCCGCCCCACATAATACAGTATTAATTATACAACGTATTTCAATGCAAGGATAAATTTTAATTATAATTCAAAAAGGTTGAACGGTTTAAAAGTTAGAAAATATATAAACATGTACCCCTTGGGGTGGTCCCATTTGGACCATTTTCAATCCGGCCCGTCCTGTTACATCAATGAACATGTGTGCCAAGTCTGGTTGAAATCCGTTACATACTTTAAACGTTATTTTGTATACACAGACAAACGGACGGACGGACATTACGAAAACATATCAGCTTCGCTGTAATTAATAATGAATGTTGTAAAGACCTTTTGCAATTTGTGCGACGAGGAGTAGATTGGCCACTACGGCCCCAGTCCTGTATCCTAGTAGAGTGATGCGGTTGCGGTCGCCACCAAAGGTGTCCGTATTTTCCCTGACCCAGTGCAGGGCCGCGATGACGTCCAACAGTCCAAAGTTACTCTGCTGATTGCTCGTCTTCAGGAAGCCTGTCAACAAAAATGTCATTGTCGTCACTCCACCAAACAAGTGGCCAATAGAGGAAAGAGACCTAGAATGCCGAGTCGGTAGTTGAAGGTGACGACGATGTGGTTGCCGAGACTGGCGAGGACTCCTCCGTCAAACTCGTTGCCACTCCCCCACTCCCACGACTCCCCTTTTAATAAAAATACATGTAATTACATGTACAAGTTTATTTGTTAGAATATAATATTCGTACCGTGTATGACGAAGAGGATGGCGAACTTTCCCGGACGCATCTCGTCTCCTAAAGTGACAACAATAAAGTCAATTGTATTTGGTCAATATGAGTATAATGTCATACCTGTGGTGGGGACGTAAAGGTTTAAATAGAGACAGTCTTCTGATTGGTTCGCCAAGTGAGGAATCAGTTTCTGCAGGAACAGGTACCGCTGCAACGTCATCTTCTCAAGAGCTTTTGTCCGGTTCGACACATCCGGGTACCTTTAGAAACAAGAAGACATGTTAGTGGTCATCTTGGTGGACAATAAAAGATGTCACAGCGTACTTTTGGGGGCAGGCAGGGGGGAGGTTGACCGCCTGACGAGTGCCTGTCCAAGGGAGGGGGGCCACGGGAGGCATGAATCGATATGCATTGATGGGGGGTGACGCGTAGGGGATCCCCAAGTAGGACGTGACTGGATCTACAAAAGAAACAGATGACAATAAGTGACAATGACGATGGACTCAAGAGGATGAAAGAGTTACCAAGATGTCTGGAGGAGCTGGAGCTGAATTGTAGTTTGACCCCTTGAAGTGTCCCATATTTCGTGGGAATGAGGGTGTGGTGACTGAGACAACTCGTCCAGCCAATCAGGAGGAGGAAGATATTTGCAAGTCCACAACCTGTCCATGTCCACAGCATCCTCTTCTCATCCTTGGACACCCCTGCTGTCAACATTATATACATCTTTATATGTCGGTGACAGTCTTCACTAATAACTCGTCATACCTGTTCATTGAGACTCCTACCGTCCACTTAGTCAACAAACATCGTCACAAAGAACGCAAATAAGATGTTAATTGTAGACATGCGCAGACGTGACAGTCCAATCTTTCGTGTGTGTAATTGAAGAGACAACTTAATTCACTCTTGTGTTCTCCGTTAAGGCCTCCTTGTCCAATTCATTCTCCTCAAAAGAATGCTTCTGCAACAAAAGATGTACATTTACAAGAAAGGAGAATAAGGGTCCTTAAGGGGTCAAGCCATGTCTTGTCTTGTTTGATATGACATGGGCATTAGAGGAATGTTATGTGGAGGAACGTCTGTTGAGAGTTCGTTGGAGAGGAATAAAGTGGAGGAGGTTGCCAAGAAGTACATACGGAGGCAGCAGCTTAGCTTAAGGTCTTTGGCCATTAGATTCTGTAATCTAGGACACAGAAGAGTGCACAATGATCTGCTCTCCTTCACAACTGTCACACTCCCTCCTGGGCAACATCCGCTAAACTTGTCATTCGTGCAACTTGGAAATATTGTATTTGAATATCGTTATACATACCTGGCTTGATTTGTCCAGAAGGTGTCTGGAAGTCACAAACTTTAGGTACATGGTTACTGTA
>JAQFYC010005353.1:0-14615 GCA_034694165.1 Tomocerus mixtus
CAAAATTGGAGAGACCAAAATCACTAGGCAACATCGACCATCATGCTATCCTTTCCATGTATTATTTTTCCTATGTTGAATTTACTATGGCCTAGATGGATTGTCACCACTACCTATCTACGCTAGTGAACTCTCTATAATTGGCTGCATTGTATTGTATGTAGCATAAACATAACATGACATTTAAATTTTACCACTACCTACCTACGTCAGTTCATCAATTCCAGTTACAAGCATATAAATTGATTCATGTTTTCATGTAATTAATTCCATTTATTGAACACCTAAAGGATTTTGCAATGTACTTGACAACCTTCAGAGAGGTTCATAAATAAAGTTTTTTATTTCATGTGTCAATGAACCTGAAGACCATGGGATGTATATCTGATATTTGTATTATTCTAATTACAATGTAAAAAAAATATTCAGTAAGAGTATTATGACTTAACTATGAACCTCTCTGTATATCTTAAATAAATGTACATAGGGTACTAGAAGATGAATTCTATCGAATAATTTAAGACGCAATAGTCTACAACTCTACAAGTGCAAGCGAGCAGTACTATATAAATATTAACTATTTAAAATGAATTTTTACGTTAGGACAATTGACCACAAATTCGTCGCGACCAAATATCTACAGCGTAGCTTTCTGCTACCCATACGCCAAATTCGTGAAGTATTTCACCAGTGCAGGGAAACTAGTAGGGAAGAGTGTTTATCGGATGCTAAAAGTGAAGCAGAACCTGTGGAAAAAAACTTGTGAAACCTTATTAAAACTCGTAGTTTGCATAGAAACCAATTGCTAAATGAGCAAAAATAAAATCCTGCAGGATTAGGGAATCGATCCGGGTATCTGTCTGATTGGCATACCAACACTTTTGCCACTACACCATTTGATCACTTGAAAATCAATGGTAAAAAAGTCAAATATAATTTGCATAGTCAGATTTTCAGATTAGTTTATATTTTATCGTCATGGGTACTATTTACAAGTGCATAGTGGTATTTACTAATACTTTTGCATCAGTACACAAGGAACAAGGTTTCTCATGTGCATTTTCACCTGTTAAACCTAGTAACTTCAAACTGATGTGGATGTGCTTTAGAAACAATGTTCAAAATACTCGTAAATACACTAAAATACTAGTGTATCTAAACTCATGTTATTCCAAAACCCTGGGATACCGGTGGATTTCAACTCCTTTTTGCGTATGGGTATGTTGCTGTTTACCCCATGATTCAGGGCTACTGCTAGAGCATCTTTTCAATCATTCAAACAAAATAACAATCAATAGTCTAGATAGAGAAAGCAAAAGTAGGTTGTCCGATTGTCAAAGGTTACATACCTGACTAGTTAACTGTATTTTTTACATGTGGCTAACATGACACGAGAACCTATTACCCGCCTACAGCGTTGTTGGTATTATGGTGTACTTGTCTAGTGTAACAAGCTTTTTTGTAGATTGAATAATAGGAAGCTTGTTTTTCTTTTCCTTGGCATAAACAGTGCTATAAAGAAATGAAGGAACTGATAACAAATGCTTTTAGTTTAGTTTCTAGACACTTCTTCTCACAGTGTAGTAACGGTAGTCCCTTTGGTCAAGAGTCAAAGTCGTTTTACTTGGTGGGATGATCCTCTCGGCTACATACTTTCGCTGGATAAGTCTCCAGTGAAAGTATTGCTTTCTTCTTCATTCCCTAGCCACTTCTTATTTTCCCATCAGCAGTATAGATTGTATTCTTTGTATCTTTCTGTGGTCTGACTGGCCTTTATTTCCAATTTCCTAATCTGACCAAACAACTTTCCTCGGCAAATAGATACACAATAATACTTTTCTTAAGTAAGTAAAAGGTCAATGCATAGCAATTCAATTATGCTCATCCTGAGTCTCACTGAGCCAGCTTTCCGTTACATAAATTCTTCTGGATACATTATAATCGAAATGAAAGTATCCATGGTTGTAACCACTTCATCCTATCACAAACCAATCTCATTAAATTGATTCTGTGTCCATTTAATTAGCGTGGAATATTGTTTGTGGGCAGTATTATACAGATATAATGTGTATACATGTGTACTGTGTTATTCACTAAATCAAAATTAATTTATTTTAGTATGACGCAGTACATAGCGTACATAACGACATGCAAAGTAAAAAGATAATCAAATTCCCATTGTTATTCATATACTATATTGCTTTCACTATCTGTATTGTTAACATTCGCCACAATACTAATCTGTCACAACAATTCTTATCAGTTCTTTGAGTGCTATAATAAAGCTCAACGTCATCTCATAAGCATACGACTTAAGCAATTCCAATAATATAGGATATGAAATTCGGTATCTATCTACTGACTGCTGGTATGCAACATACATTCATACGTTGTGGTGAAAGCACATTAGTATAACAAGGAAAATTTTAGCATCACTGTGCATTTGTATATATTTATCGTTCGCTTCGACTTATTCTGTATTTCCATACAAGGTTACAACTTCCATTTTATCACAAATCAAATTGGATGAAATAATCTCATCTTCTTCATTTCAATATGTATAATCCAATTCGCTTCACCAATTTAAATAATATTATACTTACCTAATTTGATTTACCTGTGCAATATAGCTATTCATCGTTAGATTTTGGACTAGATACTTACACTAGCTATTGTAGTGTCTCTGAAATACTACAGGCATATAAACAGATGTACATAGCTTCCCTTGACAAAATACCAGGCTCATATAACAAAATAGCTCATATCATTTAATGATAATCTCAGAGATAGGATTTCAAGGAGTATTCTCCTGTTATTATACTTATGTAATGAATAGAGATTTGTGCCTACTGTCTGTTTGTTCTATGTATGATAATTGGGTTTGAGTGAAACAAGAAATTCACTTTAATTTGTAGGCAGAAAATTTCTGTTTAGGAGCTAATTAATTAGATCAGTCCAGGACAAGACTAGGAAAAGAGGAGTTGTGTGAGTGTTTTATTGCGTAGGTGTTATACTTTACAGTTATAAGGTTTCCAGCCTTAGGTATAATAAGTTTTGAATTCCAAAAGTTCTGAAGCAATTTATTATTTTATGGGCATGAATTGAGAGCTGTTCCAAGGCTTATTAAGATAACAATGGTTGTACAAAATAATACATTTAACCTGCAGAGGAAAACTTAACAATAGTATCTACAGTTCCCTAAAGAATAAAGAAAAGACATGATGTGATGAAGCATGAAGGCGGATTATAATAGTATTTACAGATAAAAGGCTTTTATTTCGGCCTTGCTATTCTTATAAATAGATATACATACTACTGATGCGAGATTACTCACCTCACACCTCTAGCTCTGACAGAGGGATATCTACTAACAAATAAATAAATACCTACTACGAACTAAAGTTTTAATGTTTTTGCAGATCGGCGAGAGAAGTCACGTTGTCCGGCAAGTGTAAATTGTCAACGCTCTCCGTGGGATAACCATTAATAAGAAATGGAAGGTGGTACGGATCCTTTAGAAAAGAGCCTTCGATCTTCGGCTCGATATTCCCCTCCTTCGGAAATCGAAGATTACATTTTATCAGATGAAGATATATCGAGTTTCCCATCCCCGTCTGCCGACACACATCTCCGACATAGCGGTCATGCTCACCTCCCCTCCTCTAATACAAATAACAATGATTCTCATTCTGCGAAAGGACTACTATATGAATCAGATGTATCCCGAGTGTTGTCCCTAGTATTATCAACAACTGAAGAGTCCCCTTGTTTCTATAATTACTCAGATTCTCTCGCAGTTAACTGTACTGAACTTCAACCCAACAGCACTTTCATTGAAGAAAGAATTGAATTCTCAACAATATTCCAAGTCGTAATTTACATTATGTACAATTCCGTATTTATTGCTGCCGTTCTCGGCAATATTTTAGTTTGCTATGTTGTTTTTTCTTCTCCCCGAATGAGGACCGTCACTAATTACCTCATTGCTAACCTGGCAGTTGGAGATTTATTAATGGCCGTTTTGTGCGTCCCTTTTTCGTACATCTCCGTTTTACTCCAGTATTGGCCCTTTGGTCAGTTCCTTTGCCATGTCGTCAGCCCGGCACAAGCTGTATGTGTATTTGTGTCCGCGTACACTCTCGTGGCACTTGCAGGGGATCGCTATGTCGCAATCCTTTACCCTTTGAAACCGAGGCTAAGGAGATCACAAGCTATTCTTGTCATCGTTATTGTGTGGGTGGTCGCCATTGTCACAGCTTTACCAATTGCTATCTTCACAAGACTCAACATTGATAACGATCTTCCACTCTGCGATGAGGTGAGTATATTTTTATATTTCTGTAATAGGCCAAATAAAAAGTGAATGTATATATTGTGATCATGGTTATACATTTCCAGGTTGTCAGATGTTCATAAGCAATTAGTAATGCTAACAGCAAAACATTCAAAGGCACTTAATGGGCAGTTAGACAGGTTTAAAGAGAAGATATAGCTTTTCCCTACGTCTACAATTTTTTGTGTTTCGATACATATTGCCCATCGATACATGCAGGCTTACAGGCGCAGGCAATCGTATGAATTTGCGTAGGATGTGCCTCAATAGTAGTTTCCATTATTTAGTTCACATAAGTGCAGAGATGGGAAAGTTCTCAAATAGTTCTCAAAGGTCAAAAAAATAAAGCCCGCTTACTTGTTAAATCTCTGTTGCGTGCATACATTTTAAAAGATGCATACTATCGGACAATCGGATTGTACATACTATAATCGTTAAGTCAGTAGCAAATCTTTATACAAGCCTGAAATACAGCATGTTCAAAAAGTAGTACTAACTTTCTCCAAGCAAACTTTCCCCACTGTGGTATATGTATTATTATATTTTTTTAAAGTAAACGCTAATAAGACTAACCTTCAATTAACGAGATAGCAAACAACCCAAACAACAATAAAAGTTGCTTGCAATATATCATATGTAGAATAATAATAATATTCTATATTTTAGTTGTGAAAGAACAAATAGTATGAACAAAAATTGACAATTACAATGCAAACATTATAGTCATTGCAAATAATAGAAAGCAAAGAAAAAAGTATATATATAGGTGTAAAGCGTGTAAAAAGAAAGCATGTGTATTTATTAATGCACACAGTTCGGTGTTACATACTGTATAAGGAATCAAAGCATAAGTACTGATATGTGCTGGGTATGCCGGAACTGTATTTGTACTTTATTCCGAGGTAGGTCTATGTATGTATTATAAGCTATATATCTAGATTCAAAAATGGTATTAGTAATAGTCTTCGTGTTATAGTGGAAAGGCCTAGATATAGAAATAATCCTATTTGCTTTGTGTAATAAATAGTTGGTTCATCTAGTCAGTAAATACTACTATCCTTTTTCATGGTATCAGTATTTATGTGAGCTTTTGGTTCTTTTGTAAAATGACGATGGTGGAAAACCTTTCAAATTCTTCAAGTAATATCAGCATAGCAATTCTAGGTACAACAGATAGCATTAGATACAATTTGGAATCCCGAAATAGAATAAATGCCATAGACTTTAGTAAAAGGCATAAATTGTTGGCTACGGGTTTAGCGCAGTGAGACCGCAAAGGTAGGTTTATTATACTACTATTGAGAAAGAGAAGCAAAATGATGAACTATTTATGTAGTAGACGATTAAAATAAATAAATTTGAAATATTATAAACTTTGGTCCATCTATTAAAAGATCATGAAGTAAATTATGTAGTATGTAGGCATGTGTAATAGTGTTGTCCATTGTAAATTCGAAATCTCAGATTATCTCTTCTTAATTCATATCACTGAAAGGTAGTCATATTTCCTTAATGTTCTTCAGTATTCTGCAGTTTCGTAAACTAAATTTCCACTAGTTGTGCCATTTCATGAACGTTGCGCCAAATATGTCCACTCCAGTGCGAGTGTGCCCAGCCGGAATATTGGCACTGAGGAGCTGAATGGAACCATGAAGATTCAGAAGCTGAGTCAACAAAATGCGTGGATATGGTATGGATACCTTAGTAGTCAGTGGCAATATAAATATGGAACGAGCAATCCAAAGTTTCCAAGCGAATATCTGTAGTCCTTTTGGTAGATTTATTTGTGCTCTAAATAGATAGAAGAAAGCACTTTCCCCAATTTGTGTGACTTTCTCATGGCATTTTCAGCAAATCATTTGGCTAGTCGGATAGTCGCACCTCGGTCGTTATTTAATTAATCTTTAGCAAAAGAAATCGCCAGTGAATTGGGCTTGAGTATCTGGACAAAAATTAATAATATATAAAATGTCGCGTTTCTATTTAAATGCAATTACTTAGTACAATGCATACTGTTAGTTACTTACATGTATAAATATAGTTGTCCGTCAAAAGTATAAAAAGCAAGCCCATTAAGATCATGTACCAAACCGGATGACATGAAAAGGTACATGGTAAATTCCTTTCTAATAATTTTGTAAGTACCTAATTGCTGGGAACTTTACCGTACTAGGAGTCAGTAAAGCAAACTTGTAAAGTGGAAAGTTAATTCTATGATATCCACTAATTGACTAATTACAGAAAGCTGCACCATTGGGCATCTTGAATGATAGCGAGATACAAGTAATTACCAGATACTTATGCAAATAAGTAGTACTTTACTATCTCTTTGATAAGCTTTCCAGGAAATGTTACCTTAAATTCCTAGAAACGGTAATTAAATTGTTTGATGATACATAGTTTGTGACCCCATACTACTGCTAGCAGCTTTCAAGAATGTATGTACACTGTTTAATGTAGGTAAACTGTTACAAATATTACGTATATGATGCAATCACCTACTATATAATTAATAGGTCAACATAATATGAACGTATAATTCATGCAAATTCAAATATGAAATATGCGTTGGGGAATATGGAGTGACAGCGATTGTTATATAATAATATAGATACTCCACTAGAAACAAGTTTATATATTAATGTTACATACTACATACAATGTAATTTGGTTACTGTGTAAATTAGTGGTTGAAAAGTTTGCTTGCAAAAGTTAGTTTAGTGTAAAGTGACTAAATAAAGTTACGAGAATGTCTATGCAAATATCATTTTTGTCTGCGTCAATTCGTGCTTGTGGAGGCTAAAAACATGTTCCGTCAGGAACCTAATTGCAAAGTTCAAACTCAGACCGACTTAGATTTTTGAGACATTCATATTCATAACTACTAACTGACATGACGTGTGCAACTGCTATATCCTGTCCTGAGTTTGCAAGCAAAACTATTAGGTATGTCTACAGTATAAACCTAAAAAGGATAATTTGATTTCATTTTGACACACATGCTCATACATAAATAATGTACCTCTTTGCACACCTCGCAAACAGCAGTAGCAGTTGCGGCCCATTATATTAGGTAAAATGTGCCGCAATTTCTTTATCCTATTAACTTTTGCATGCTAAGATTATTAGGACTTTCTGAGAAGGAGTCTCATTTTCTAAGAATACAAAATAATAGCAGCAGCAAAAACTTCAGTCCAGAAATGGATATACTAATAAAATGCAGACGTAGGATAAAGAATGTCCAGAGCTTAAACTAATTTTAGTAAATGAAGAAGTAGATTAGTACAGAGACTAAATTGGTGGTTAAATATTGTAAAGACAGAATACTCAACTTTTTATGGTTTAAAGGATAACAGATAACATGCTCTGTTCTATGATTTAATATTTACTTTTTATAATTCTAAGTAAACAGGGCATTTACAACGGCAGAAGCTTTCTACTTTTGGTAATACATCTTACCTAATGTACTTATACCATATTGTACTTATTACCTCACATCGTGAGTTGCATCAATTAACTCTAAGGAAGACATTTGTTGACATTTTATCTGGTGAAATGCTTTCTATCCTATGATGCTGAACATTTTCTTGCAAACACAATTTGTAAAAGGTTTTACTCAGGGAATAACAAAGTTTTTGCCATCTTACAAGTAACAATCATACGCTACATGTACTCACGCCTGAATATATATAGGTCAAGAAACTTTTACTTGGTTGAGCAGAGAGCCAAATGAAATAAAGAATGTCAACAGCTTGCTGGACTGGTGAGATAAAGGGTTGGCTTACATTACGGGAAAGTACACGCTAGTATTTCATGTTACCTACTTTTATATTCGGTTTCACTTTTCACAACCAACTGTTGTGCGCTATGTTCTTCAAATATGCGACACAACTCTACTGTGTATAAATATTTTTGACATTCATATTAAGTGGACAGTGGAGCATATGTAAATGCATATAAGTACTATACTTACAGATATATGTATATTGACAATAAATGTCAATAGTTGAACTGTACACAATAACACTACTATATAGTGTAGATTCATTACATTCTTCCAACTCCCACGGCAGCTTAAGTCCTTTACATTTAAGTGTATGGCAATTAATTGTGCACTGATACAAATAATTTGTTTCAGTACACGGGATACGGGAAAAGTATTCAGAAGAATACCATACAAACAATACAAAGTATTGTTAAAGCGTAGAGGAATATAAATTGTAATTCGTATAGCCAGCAATGCAAATGGCCAATTCTCTGTAACAGTACCAATTATTCCCAAGCATATCCATACTATGGCCACCAATATTACCTTATTAAAAAGATCGTTTAATAAGTAAATTGCTTATGTAAATAAAAAATTGAACTAACTATTCAGGTCTTAGATTTTTAAATCCATTTGTGAGACGTTTCCTGCTATAACTATAGCTATGCCTAAAACACACATAAAGACTAGCCGCCTGTACCATTCATATGCCGCTAGCCTCCTCGTGAATATTTTTTACCTTTCTCCACTTTCAGTGCTACATAAAACTAATGCGCATATCCTTGAATACAGTGCAGCACGAAAATGTGAGCTTAAAATGAAAATAGTTGAAAAAGTTTTGAATGGTCTTTCTATTTAAAAAGAGAAAGCAAAATTCCATTTTGGTAATATCATTTACTGGGAATTTTGAATTAATTTTGAACTAACTTATTTTATGTCAGTCTGGCTGGAGCGATGACAATCACAAACTGGTGTACAGCCTCACTCTCATGATTCTGCAATACTTTTTCCCACTCGGTGTGCTGATTTTTACGTATACTCGTATTGCCATGGCTGTTTGGGGCAAAAAGGCACCTGGAGAAGCGGAGGATGGCAGAGACCAACGGCTTGCAAAGGCAAAGAGAAAGGTAAACTTTTCTTGTTTTGTAGTTTCATTTTAATCTAATGCGTACGTTCCCTTCTGCTTTCTCCATATAAGTGATAGTCATCAATATATAGTAGGTAATGCGCATACATTGGGCAAATACTATGTAAAGCCTACATTTTAAATCTGCCCTTTTATTATACCTATTTATATACTCAGCCTCTTCCTTTCCAATTACCTTTTCCTGGAACCGTTGACTGGAATGGATGCGATGTAGTACCTAAGTAATATATTGAAGTATGTCTGTGCTAAGGTCATATATTTACGTAGGTATATATTATTTATTAAGCAACTTGGTGATAGAAATATACTGTAAGTACTAATTGTGCATATAAATCCTAACTTAAAAAGATGGCGAAAAAGTTCTGGGTAATACTTAGGCTTTTATTATGATTCTGGTCTTTGTAGTATACTTGGCAAACAATTCAGATGTTTCTGAAAGATTTTCGTTTGTATTACGACTGTGTTATTGTGTCTCACCAACTGTCAAACAAAAGAAGACATCAAATTCTTAATTTAAAATGTTAATTAGCATACAAACTAGTATTATAGTAAGTCCTAGGTTTATTCCACGAAGTAGTATGCTTATAATGGCTTTGTTTTATTTAGTATTTAATCTCCGTCTTTAGATTAATGTTAGTAGTATGTGTAAAAAGAACTGCTACTAGGAAGAGTAAATACTGAAGTCGGTAGAGTTCACAGGAAATCTACAGACAGATATTATGGAGATGATGATACTAAAATAAAACGATACCTTGTCAACTCGCTAAGTAGTTGTGCTATATCCTATCATTAGAAATCTTGATCCTTTATTTCCATCCAAACTCCCAAATGATATGGTACATAGGTGGATAAAGGAATAACAAATATGAGATTAGTTCTTTGCTGTCACTACAGATTTATGTAACGAAAAAAGAGCAATTTCTAATTCTGTAGAGTTCTGCCTTTAATTATGCATATATTGCTAACTCGTGCGTATAGGAATCACATATTGCTGCTGTGCCAGGATTCAGGATTCTAGTAATGTAATATATCATATTGTAGGAGATGGAATCATTTAAATGTTTTGTAGAGGTATGCTACTCGTAGATATCATATTATTAGCGCTGTTAGATACATCCTACATAATATACCATTTTGTTAATAAAGGCCTCTATGTAATACTAATAAGGACTTCCATTTTTGATAATATTTTGTCGATGCGGTTTTGCTATAGTCGTACTGAATATTCGTAAGTAGAATATTTTGAGAGGAGTAGTGTACTGAATTGATGAACCATACCATTATACCATAATATGTGTACTGGGTAATATTATTTGAATACCATGGCATGCTCAGCTAATAACAGCGTCAGAGATTTCAACTTTTAAACTCTTTTTACAATCAGTCAATGTTAATACGTACTTGACTTAAGTATGTACTTATAGTGATATTCTGGGGGCGTTTTATTGTGGTTATTCCAGATAGATACTTATGTAAGATAAGTTGATACATTAAAAGGATTCTTATTGGTTTGAATTTATGAAAGTGTAAGCAATATCACAGATATAAGTAGCAAGTACTTTTTGCCTTCGGTGCACTTCAAATATCTGAAATACCCTGATGTATATTTAGGCTTTCTGCAACTTTCTCTTTGTGAATAACTTTCTTTGGTATAACTTCTGTAGAATTATTACCATTATGGCTTCATATTTTTAGATCTGAGAAAACTTGATGCGATTAATACCAGTGTTTTCGTTGAAGCATCTGACTCTTATTGTATACCTTGCACAGTAAAGTAATGAGAAAGCTTATACATGGGGTCACGCGACTGTGCCCGATATTTGAAGGACACTGTATATATACAAAATTATCATAAACGACTGTATAACTACTTTCACCATACTATACTTTCACCTTTACATTTGTAGAATACTACTTAGTGTTTTACTACTTGTATATGTACCAGAATTTACATTTTCTCAATAATTGTAGCTCACTCCCATTCTCTGAAAAAGTAACGACTATTTTACAAATTAGGATCGGTGAAATCTAAGGTAGCCGCTCAATAACAGCTGGGCCGCTTTTTGCCTGGCAAAATATATTAAATTAGCATAATATGGAGGATTCAAGATGACTGTTCAAATAATACCTGTTAAAGAAGGAGCACATAAAATTGTGATATACTTGGATGTTTCTAGTCCATGTAGTGATGAAAGAGGAGCTCAATTGAGAAACTTATTATGTATAGTAGCATACAAATGTTTGTAAATAAGAATTAGATTACCTTCAATTAGTGTAGCCCTCGTAAATAAAGGTTTTTATTATAGTTATAGCCATACTTAAGTAATAAAATGTACTAGCGCATAGAGCGTAGTGGTGAGTAACAAACGTGTGCCCTTCATGTTGTCTTTATAATAAAATGCATAGATTTCTTGAACTCGAAGGTTTTCATAACAAAATGAGACATTATTTGTAAGTTGATTAGTTTACAGAGAGAAATGACGAATTGAAATAGGGTGAAAATAAAGCGCATAGTCCTAACTTTCTCCATGTAAACTTTCACCACTGTGTTATATGCATTAGTCTAATTTTTTACTTTCCAAGCTAATTTCAGACTTGATTTTCATTGTCAAATTTTCACAAGTATTCAATCCTTCTTGGATATACATATAGTACGTGCGCTTTAAAAATTTCACCATGCAATATATATGTCCATATTATGTATACTTGACTCATTACACTACAGTAATGTTCAGAAACATGGGGGAACCCCACCCACCAAAAAAATAACACCCTCTTAATCGACTCCAAATTGTCTGAAACGAAAAAATATGCAATAAATTTTTTTGAACTTTCTCCATGTATTTCTATAATGCTTCCATATTTCTGAACCTTACTGTACATACTACAATGCCGCTCGCTGTTCTATACTTCAATATCTAAAGGCTACTTCTATATGTACTATATAGTATTTGTCTATATTATCAACTATATTTACTCGCATTCCCCAAATATCTCAATGTGTCCGTATGTTTGCGTATATATGTATTTATGTGCATTTGTAATGTGTTATTTTGTCAATGATTGTCCCTAAGTGTTGTCCTGTCTTGCTCATATACATATACTTATTCCGTTATATGTAGAAGTGTACATGTCAGCGACTCGTAAGCTACAATCAGCTTGGGCATCACACGAAGTTAAATATAATGCTCTAAATAGACATTTTTTCTTTTCAGATACGTTATTTTTTACAGTGCTTTTCGACATTTAAGAATGGTTAAAGAAATTTAAGCTATTTAATAATATTTTAAAATCACTTACTTTTGCATAGCACTAGGTTTATAATATTCTGTAGGTTTGCTAATTTATTACTTAAAAGGACTTTCATGGCAAAGTTTCATTTTTTCTAGTATGATTTTCACAATTAATCACCTGTTATGTGTTATTCGTGTATTTCTGAATCTTGTTGACTAGCAAATCTGCAGTTAACTTTTATTATTATTCAGTTAGCTGATATAGTATTTATTTGCAAGAGAACTCAGTCGCAAAATGTACTTAACATGGAGCTTGACATTTGCTCAGAAGTAATAGACGACAGGTGCCCCTATTCGGATGGTAATATGTGACGCTTACTTATATTTGTATTCACATATTCCGGTTTGACTAGTTTAGACTTTAGTCATTACTGTATGTTATATGTTCCCTATACAGCTCCACTTCGTGAAAAGCTCATAAATCTTAAATTAAATTGTAAGGATCCTGCGGTTCTTTAAGCTCTTCCCAGTTGGACTATCTGAAAACTCCAATTTTGTTTTCCCTTAACATCTTCTGCTATGTCGTGATAGCTTCAACTCCCACCACTGTAAATATACCTAACTTCTCGACCGACTCGACTCTATCCGGGATCCAGCCCTACTACTACGCTTCAGCTCAGGAGGAAACTACTTACTTATTTTATTTACTTACATTCATTGAGAACAAGTTTCTTTTACCACTTTTCATTGCTTGTTTACGTTTCTGCCGTAAATTGAATAAAATAGCTTCCAGCAATACAGATGTACACACATGAAAGTATGTAACAGTAATACAGTGCATGTTTTGACCGTAGTAGACCTTAAGGTTCTAAAATTCATTCAATACCTAACAAAAGTATGACAATAATATTTTGCTCTAAAAAGTAAAACGTAGTGAATTAGAAAGAAGAGAAAGAAAGAAGATTCGATTGCCATAAACTTTAATCGTACTAAAGGGTTTAAGCCTACTACTTTTCTCCTCATCCCTAACGACTCCACGACAATTCGCCCAGGCGACAATTCGCCCAACGACAATTCGCCCAAGCGGCAATTCGCCCAACGACAATATAATATAACAATGAGTTATATTATATTCAATATTTCCGTCAGTTTGTATTCAGGAGTTCCAGGTTGGGAAATATTCATGTATTCCCATTTCTGTAATTTAAACATTAAAATTAATTTGTGTATATATTTACAATTTATCAAAAGATACAACAAACATGTTAATGAGAATTAACTTGCTTGAGATGGAAGTAACATTAAAATGCTCTCGTATCTCGTATGGGTCTATGTCATAAGACCGAATGTAAAAAGACCGAATGCAAAAACACCTACGCAATAAGACCTACTAGCAAAAAGACCTACTGACAAAAACACCTACTGGCGAAAAGACCTACTGGCAATAACACCTACTGACAAAAACACCTACTGACAATAAGACCTACAACAATAAGACCTACAACAATAAGACCTACTAGTATTAAGACCTACTAGTACTAAGACCTATACCGCAACTTAACATTAATATTGTAATCAAATAAATATCTGATCGTAATATAATAGTAATAAGGAATTCTAGGCCGTTTTTGCAGTCCCAAGACGATATGACATTATACACCGCAAAAAACACCACACCGCGAATTTGTATTTTTGGGAAATTTGTCGTTTTTTGAATTTTTAAAACCTAACCAAATTAAAAACAATCAGATTTCATTGTTTGTTTTTCAAAAAAGGGGCTATACTTCAACTGGGGGCGTCCGCGGTGTCTCGCGGTGTATAATGTCATATCCGGTCCCACGAAACCTCTGTATCTCGGAATATTTAGTGGGACCCCTAAATGGATAAATGAGTCAACCCACCATCCCCATTTGGGGGTTGGGGTCGGTGCAAACATTTTCTGGGACGTGCGACCGACAAACAATACAACATACAGTATAAGGGTGTGACAAAAATCGGCCGCTTCGCGGCCTTTTTGTCGAGGCCTAACCTAACCTAATTATTTTGAAACAAACTAAATATGTTTGCACCGAAGAAATATTTCAAGTCCCAAAAAATGTTGCACCAAAAAAGGTTTGCACCAAAACGGACTAAGCC
>JAQFYC010005354.1:0-14613 GCA_034694165.1 Tomocerus mixtus
GCGTTTGATAAAGCTATTAGTTTAATCTTGAGGTTCGTGATGAATGGCCAAATTGACGGTCTTAGTCTTATTTCCTAATCGTTGTGTACGAAGGTGCAAGTGGAACTTGAGAACCGCGTGTGTGTATTAAATCTGTAAATGAAAGAACGAAGTCAACAATTATTTTCACTTTTTACCGAAAGCTAAATGTACCTATCAAGTTCCAGAATTTTAGTTGTATACATAGGGAAAAGTTCTATCCAGGCCAGGGCAATAAAAAAGGTTTATCTATCTATTTATTAAGTCCTTTCGGTGTCAATCACATCACATGAATTAAACTAGTTCGCACTTTCCTGATTTGATGAGCTATTTAATAATATCTGCTTATGTAAGTACAGTAAAGTGTTGTGTTTCCTTTCGATTCACTTTGCATATGAATGTTTAACTGTATTTTAGCTTTGTTCTTCTTCTTATTCACGCGTGTAGAGCATAATAGCATTTACATACCTTGTTACAACTATTCTGTCAGTAAGAATTTATTTGCGAGTCCAGTCACACTTACACTACAACTCAACTCAACCCGGAGTCAACTCAAATCAGTAACACAGTTTCCTACTCGTACAGTAGTAGTAGTAGTGTTGTAGTACCTATATGTATAAGTATAGGAACAGTAAGTGTACATACAAGTCAAATGAAGGGCAATGGGAAAATTTCAACTCTAGAATGAATCTAAGCAAGCGCCAAAGCAATGCCGATTCACATACTACACTCCCGTTACTCTATTTTACTATACTGTATACGTTGCGTTACCCGATTCACGTTTCGATCCCGAAAGTACAAATACAATGAAACCGAATTGGCTAACCATGTAAAAACTCAAGCTTAAGTATTTGTATACCTAGATATTACATAGGTACGAACAAAGACACTTGGAATAATTCCATTTTTCAGGAAAAAAGGAAATGAATGAAAAAATGAAAATAGGGAACAAAAACAATTTTACAAAATGGTAGGAGGAAATTTTGAATAGGTGCGAAATTGCACTTTCCGTTTGCATAATAGGCAATAGATATTGACGTTTTCAAAATTTTCCACCAAACCGGAGAACTCATTGAAATAATTGCTAATTTATTTCAAAAGAAATTTTGTGTACCAGTCCTGCATGCAGGTGCCAAACTATTTAATAAAGAGTTCAAATGCATTGTAACGACAGCTCTCCTTTATGGTATTCTCATCTGCTAAGTAACAGAACTAATCCAACAAAATCCAGGAAAGTTCCAGAAAGTCAGAATCAAACCCGAAGTTAGGTTAGAGAACAAAAGCAGCTCTTTAGTCAAGATCCAAGACCAAGACCTGGATAATAAGACTCTTTTGTTTTCATTTGCTTTGCCGAACTGTTTGTACCTAAGATCCTGGACTTCGTTTCGTCCTACTACTTATTTGTTTTGTTACAGATATACTCTTAAGAATTACGTACATGTTGTACGGATATAGAAACTTAATCTAGATTTTGTAGACTATAAGGATTGCAAATCCTCTCTAATATTCCAAGCCCAAAGCAATCTACTCATATACACTGCACACAAACGCGAAGGGCGAATCTTTAATAGTAAACCTCTCTTAACAATCCAAATAATGATTTTGAATGCTTTTATTGTTCTATTTTCCTCAAACAAACACAACTGTTTTATTTCTCTTGTCCAATTGCAAAAAGTCTCATCTCTGTATTATGTCAACTTACTTAGTACTTTGTATTTGACTCCTATTTTCTGTTCTGGTAAATATTTGTCTTCTCCTGACCTGTCCTGGCTTAATCTCCTGATGCAGATGAAATGATAAAAAAAGAATTAAGATTATCCTTGCAAACAAGTATAGGCATATATCTGTAATATGTAATTTGTCCATCCAGATGATCTGTTTTGTATTGCATTTGCATTTTGCATCTGTATTTAAGTGCAATAGAACAGATGAGTTCCCTGGCCTGGCTTATAAAGGGTAATTAACCTAGTTACAACGAAAACTAATTATAGTATAGCACTTTTAACCACACTTATGTTTCCCTCTGTACTAATATTAAAAATATTAATTTTGAATTGTATTTCTAATATTAGTTTATAATTTAAGGGATAGCTAATAACTTTTTAACGTTTTTATTACTTTAATCTGAAACAACGTTGAATGTAGATCAAGATTTTGTTTCGTGAAAGCAAACCTATGAAAACATAAAAATAAGAAAAATTGTCGAAACAGAACTTTTTCAAAACTTTGCTCTAATTTTTCTGGAGATTTTTTATTTACACTCCTACATAACTTAAGAAAGTCGTAATAAAGTAGTTAATATTGTAGTGTAATATAATGTACTACTATTATTGTACATATACCTATATATTTCAATTATAGTAAACTCTCAATTTATCATTACCTGATGCCCAAAGGAATTCACGTATGTAATATAAATTTGGGAAACTACTACACTGTATTAAGAATTTATCAATTTATGTGACTGTAATTGGTTCTCTAATAAGTAAGTATTAAACTTTTGCCAAGTTATTAAGTGAAAATACTGGAAAATTGGACTCTCGTAGCAATCAGTGCACTTATACACACTAGAATGAATCAATTTTAAGATAAGCTATACAGATATAGACAGTTTTTTGGTTATTACGTGTAATATTATCATATATGAATTTAATATGTAATGTAGTTAGTTAAAACTTACTTCGGGATATTGTTATATAAATATCGGATGTTGCAGAACATTGAACTGCAGTGCGGATTTTGTGCCAAACGTGCCAAACTCCAGTATTTGCTAGTAGGCGAAAGAATTCTATATTTGTCTCTTCATATACTACCCGGGTACATTGTTACATTTATTAGGTTACATTACGTTACTATTCCTACACTTCTAAGTTCTAATACTTCTATTCTACTACTGAACATATTAGACTTACTTACTAATACTACTACACCCATACCCATTGAAATACTTGTATCTATCTAGAAGTTTTAAGTTTTCCTAGATATATACTTTATATAGAATAGGGAATTTAGGTACTTAAATAGATAGACACTTCACATACTTAGAGCGGGCGGGCGGATGCTATGGATATACGGTTAAACTTCCGCGAAAACGACAACACATGGTTTCTTAAGACTTAAAAGGCATAATCCAGCATCCAGTAAGCCAGAAGAGTAGAATAGTAGTACTAGTAGAGAGTAGTCAGTTAGTTCAAGCAAAACTGGAGCATCTCTATACATATTCTAGTCTACGTATTGTATTCACATAGTTTCTAAATGTATAGTCTGTTTTCTGTTATGTATGTATAGTACGAGTAGATAAATAGATAATGCATATTAGTTTCCTGTAGGAAAAATATTCTCAATTATTCTTTTATAATACACAGGAAGTATTTTTAATTACTATTTTTAAGTTGGGTTGTATTTGTATGTATAAAGTATTATGTAAAGAAGTGTGCTTGAAATTGTGTAGCACTTTATGTGGGAACAAGAACTGGTGGTATGTGAATGTGAGAATTTCGCAAGAAATTAACTTTAAATAATAATTATTAGATTCTTCTAAGCTTTATTTAGCTCACATTAAGCATATTGTACAGAATAAAGATTTCCTGATTGAGCAGCTCAACTATATAATGCTTATTAAATGTAGCACATATAAATGATATAACAAGTAATGACAAAAGTATAAAAAACGCATGCTAGTTATGTGTTTTACATAAATCGGAACAATAATGGACTTTATTTACATTTCTTTAGTACTACTGTACGTACTAGCATACTGTTAAGTTAAGAGAGTTATACTTTGAGGTAATACAAATACACATGTCAAAGCGACCTGTATAAATAATATTTGGAATATAAATGTAATTTATTTATACGCATATTTTTTGGCTTAAAATTGTAACATTTCCGGTTATTTGTGAAGTGTTTCTAATTAAAATTGAATGGTTGTATCTTAAAAGTCCTAATTCCTATTGGACGAATATGTGTGTGCAACAATATTCCTTTACTATTAGAATATGAAAAAATACTCTAGTTAACAGAGAAATGGTGCATAGGACATCATTGACTAAAAATGTAAGTATATAATCCTTATTAGATGTGAAATTGTTATAAGAATTGCCAATATTATGGGAAAATATAATTGTAAGGAAAGCCTATGTAAGTAAGGAAGACAGAAAAAATATTGTTTATATTTGCATTTCTGTTTGAGTATAGTGCATCAAATATTCTTACTTAGAAGAGTGCCTGCAATCTGCAATGTGTACATTTCTTCCTCTTATCATTATTTTTATTTTAGTATCTGTTTGCATTACATGAGTATCACGAGCTCTAGCTCGTGCAGAAAAATGTTCCTAGTATATTTAGTTATATAACAAATTATTTTCCTTTGTTGATATTTGATATCTTCAGAAAAGCTGATTTCATGATAGAGCACAACAAAGCATTCTCAAATTCGGAGAAAAAAGTCTTTGACGTTCTGAAGAGAATAATCTTTGATGTTATGCACTATGTACTATGTGCCCAGGCTCTGCTCTGTATTAAAAAAATATTCAATTGATAAAATCCATAGAATATTTAAAGTACCTATGTAAGTAAGTATAAGTTATTGTTAGAATTGTGTAGGAATTGAGAATAATTCGGGGAAAGGGAGTGAATGTCGATAAGTCAGATAAAGAAAGCCTTTGTGTTGTGTTTTGTGCTTGAATGGTTTGGTTCGGTCTTGTCATTGTCATTTTGTATGGTGTTGAAGTTGACTTGACTACTTGGCTATTGACTTGCTGAGCTTTTGTATGTGTTTGTGGTGTAGCGTGGTGTGGTGTGGCTTTGCATATGGTAAATCGATTTCTTTAGTTCAATTCAATTGTTTAATATTGAATAGGATAGGTAAAAGCTAAGTGGACAGGATAGAAAAGGAGTGAAGTGAGTAGAATACCCGGGAGTCGTTTTCGTTTTCGTCAGGGAATCAGGTTGAGTTGGATTTGGATCACTCTGAATTATTAATCTCGAAGCATAAATCATGCAAAGTTTAGTCGTTCGTGAATTTCTTTAGAAATTCGTTGAATCTGAATATCTTTGTGCTAAATTCAATCCGATGGTAGTAGTAGTATGTATATATGTCTGTCTGTTTTCTGTCTTTCTGGTATTCTCTGCCAGGGAAGTATGTAAACACTTTCGTTTCGTTTCGTGATGCAAATTTTCATGTAACTGGATTACTAATTTAATACAATTGTATGCGGATCAAACCTTATTTAGCCTTTTGGTACGTCGAATGTCGAGTGTCGAGTTTGGCTCAATTGCGATTTGATTGAATATTCAATTAGCATACCATGCCCAAGTAAAGTAATTGGAAGACACGAATATATAATTTAGTAGATAATGTGCATTAGTCAAAAAGTACCACAACCATAGGGTACATATTTACATATATCTGTACTGGTACTGGTACATACAATGAATTCTCCAATATTTTCTACACAAATTCTTATGAATACACATATACTACTAGGGAATTAAACATAATTTCCACGATTCCCCCTTCTCCATACGAAAAACTTGACCGGGTTTGATGACTTCTGACCTTAAGTAAATCACCTTATAAGCAAGCCTGTTTATTAGCAATAATTGATAAAACCCCATGGGGTTTTCTATACGGGTATTTTACTAAGTCCGCCTGTGATACTATGAATCCAAGACACTCTAGCTTAAAACATTCTTTGGATCTAATATTATGAAAAATTACTATTATATGGACGAAGCTGGTTTTAATGATGCATCTGATGACAGTTAAGTTTTCTAGGAAGGTCTAAGGTCCTAAATACTTTACTTTAAAAATTCAAGCATGAATCACGCTCCATTGACGGAATTACGATTTACTAAAATCCTTTAGCATAAAAATAATAGGATTATTGTTACCACCTGTTCGTCAATAGGTTTGCATATTTAAACTTTGTTTATTTCAACTATGGCCATGGTGAATTTTTGTGAGATGAGCTTATGGATTAGCAAAAATGTTTTATTTAAGGTACCTACTTACATTGTTGAAATCCCCGAAAAATTTTAAATATTCGCAAAGAAGTAAGACAAAGAGTGACAGAACATGGAATCTGGTGGTACGAGGGGCCTACGACACATTTTCTAGACTTTTGTTAACAATTCTATGTACATTAATGGAATTTGGCTAGCTTTTGAAAACGTAATTGAACACTTGTGATCGAGTGAGTGAGTACCTGCTATGCAATAATGGGACAAGGATTGAATTCGACTTCGAGTTGGAATTGGAGTAAGTAGTAGGTACTTTACTTTCATTTCCTGCAAATTATACTTTAAGTAGGTATATGTAACATGACAATGCAAAAGTGATTAGTAAAAAGAACGCTAAAAGTAATGAGCTCCCCCTTTTATGTATTTATCTGAACGATAAAGAAAATGACATCGATCATTCCAGCCTTTTGCTAATTTTTCAACGCAAAATCCCCTTTACAAATAGAATAATGGGACACCTGTGAAGTTGTAAACACCTGGATTTGGCCCGGCATGCCCACATTTATATTTAAAGCACATCATATGGCTCTAATCACTGTATTGCATGTAGGGCTATTTATATCTAGGTATCTATCTATGTATATCTATACCATGTGGCATAATATATCATATCCCATTTTACTCACGAACAAGAACAACTCGCACACACACCCTTAACTTATAGTTCAAAGAAAGTTTCATGAAAAGATTGCTTTGTGATTGAAAACGGATTGTGTTCCCACACGCAAAAATTATATTTCTTTTGTAAGAGCGTTTATATAAGCATGTTTACAGTATTTCGCATAAACGCAAGCATTTTTGCTAATACAAAGGAAAGAATCTTTCCATTAAATTACTTCCATGAATTTTGGTCAAATTAAAAATTAAATTATAAACACTTTGCTAACATGTATGTTGCTTTACTTACCTCACGAAAAACAGAGGTGTGGTAGGTAGTAGGTACTATGGTACATAACGGGAAAATACAGGAGTGGTGAAACATAAAATACAAAACAGTTGATAAAATAAATAAAAATATTACGAATTTATGCGTAAAGGATATAGGATTGGATAATTGGCAATATTACTATTATACATAGCGCATAGGTATTTGCTTAAGCCATACCATGTAGTATAGGTATACTTATACCTACTGACACTTTGAAATTGTTGATAATTTTATCATTAACCTACTACTTACATCCATAGTACAAGTTATACAGAAGAATAATAGTATAAACTTCAATATATCCGATTAGTGTAAAAGTTTCAGATAACAAAGCTGTCGGATAAATAAATGGTAACAAAAAATAAATGACAAATAATACATGTAGGTGGAAATAAGTAGAAAAATGCCATTTGCGTATGTGTGTAAGCAAACAGTATAACCATGGATGTATAACTTATTATACTTACTGAAAGGAATCATACAACTTACAGCAAATTGATAGCACAAGCACAGCTATTTAACATTGTTGAATAGAGAATTAGGAATCCCTGTCCTGGAACCCATTTTCACAAGTGTTTAGTTTTATGCAATTCTACATCGATATACCAAATGAATTGAATGGGAAATGTTATTAGGTAGGTTATTACACATACAGACACAAAAATGTTGTCGTAATGTACTATTCTACGTCTGTTCTATATTTTATACAGTAACCAGGTATAGTGTGTTCTGTACTGTATTTTTATAATTGAGAATCAGTCTTTGGAGCCTATATATAGTTAGATTCATTTACTGTTACAAATAATGAGACTTTTCATTTCAAACAGAATAAAAACATTAGCAATTCTCCTAGTAATATCAGTAATTTGTGTACCTATATGTAGTCAAGAACCTGAAAGCTCACCCTGTGTCGATGACGATTGCTATTGTGATGCAAAGGAAGGAAATGAATGTGAAAAAGGTATATCACTTAAATAAAAGACAAGTTAGATAAGACACATTATTAAATTTAAAAAGATTAAATTCTCGAAAAAAATTAAATTTTCTGAATATTAAGATGGCAAGGACAAGGATAAGAAAATTTCTTTCTTGAAAAAGCACAAGAACCATGATGAGGGTGGATTAGAATTATTTGAACTTTTGGACAAAAATCGAGATGGTTCTTTAGACCAAGTGAATGCGTATAAAAACGAAATCACATAAAATGCTTATATGTATGTATTGTACATACCCTAAAACTATAATGTCTTAATTTGTTTATAGAAAGAATTTGCTTTTATATCGAATGAGGATGATCAGAGTATTCAGGAGATTGTAAAATGTATTTACTTCCTTTCTGGGAAACTTGGCGAGGACGGTGTGAATTTTGAAGAATTTCAAAGATTACGGGAAAATGGGATAAAGATTTTGGAAGAAGATGAATGGGAATTATTTCTTAACAGATTAATTCACAAAAGCCTTGTATCAATATTTTATGGTGAAAAGTTACTGGGTCTTTTTACGTCAATTGATTCTGATCAAACTGAAATGTTATCTGAAGTAAGTTATTTTTGGTATGCACACTACTAAAATTTTAATTATTTACCATTCAATTCACAATTTTTTGCTGTGCAAGATTTTTGATTATGAACCTAAATCACTTATTTGTAATGTTATTTATTTTCTCTTTTAATTATCAGGAAGAGCAATTAAATGCAGCAAATGCTATTTTTGGATTTCCTAAAGCAACAATGTTACTTGATTCCATTTCATACGGATTAGAAAAGCTGAGGTCCGAAAAAGAATACATAGGCAAGTTATATGTTGTGTAACTAATTATCATGCAAATACAATCATTTTCATTTAAGCGTTTATACAGTTGGTCACAATATTTTTTCAACTAAATTAGAACTGAAATTTCTGGACAACTTATTACATCTGAGGTGGACAAATTCCTTAATATTTTATGTTCTGCAAGCCTACTATGAAGTATTCTATTCAAAAGTGCTAATTGACAGCGACTCCAACAAGGATGGATACTTAACACGAGTGAGACCTAACTGTTTAACTAAAGGTTTATTCTGTAAATGCGTTTTATATAACGGGTAATTGACGCATTTTCAAAATATTTGTAGTAGTGACGCATTGTCGAAACCTTATGATTGTATTTACATTAGATTCAAGCTATAAATCTCAACCTATTGAAATACGTAGCTCGCATTGCATATCTACGGAAGTTAAACTACGAAATTTTATCAAAGGTTTTCAAAGGTATGATGTGTATTTATTCTAGGGCGAAATAAATGCTGTTTTGGTGTCATCTTTGGGTACGGATTGCTTTTCGGATGCGTTTTTCCCATTTTTCGATGTAGTTAGTGGAGATGAGATCACTTTAGTGGAACCGTGCTCCAGAGATACTATAGTTTTAGGTATTTAACGTGCAAATGTGCTTAATTATTTATTTATATTTCTTTACGAATATGTGCTATCGTACATCTAAATATACATGTTAACAAATGGTATGAATAAATTTATATGTACTTATGACTTCACTAATTTTTTTTACTTTTTGCACAGACGAAGACTTTCACTTTCAATCTCTCGAAATAAAATATCCTGCCACTGAAATTTCCAATTCTTTGGTAGAAATAGACGAGGAATTTTATAAACGTTTAGATGCAGATTATAATGGGTACGTGTATTTGGTAAGTAGATTTACAGCTTACAATAAGATACAGTATGTACTATGTATGGTTTGCTAACCAAAATAATTTTTAAATTAAGGAAGAGCTAAAAAAGGAACTACACGATGATGATGACAATAAACTGAATAAGAAAGCAGAAATACTTTTCAATGAAATGGACGAAAATGTTGACACTGCTGTTACTATTTATGAATTTCAAAAATTTATAGAACATTCAAAGCAAGCATTTTATGATCTAAACTTGGAGAACTGGCAGATAAATATGAAAGAGGGAACTACAAGAATTGGCATTGCGACACATGTTTATCAAGCTTTCAAAGTATTTGATGAAGATTTGAATGGAAGAATAAGTTTGGTAGGTTCAAAATACATATTCGCACAATTACTTTTCGTTAACCCTTTTATGGTTTGTCTAAAGCCATTATTAATTCCAATTCCATCCCCTAAAGAAAGAATTTCGGCAAACTAGAGAAATTCAACGTTTGTACATCCGTACATTTTGGATTGATGCCTTAATGAGATTTCTTGATAAAGATGGGGATGGAAGGATAACGCTCGAAGAATTTGAAAATTTGAATTCGTTCCGAAAATTCATTCCTCCTAATGATAGTATTTGTCGGGAAGGAAAAAATGTAGGAATAAAAGATAAAGCTAAAGAATTATTTGAAAAAATTGATGCAAGCACGGATGGATTTATCAATAAGGTAGGTTGAATAATTTTAAAGTAATTTTGTATGCCAGATAATCTTGAGAAATATAATTAGTAGAAAAAATAAAGAAATAGCAGAGTTACTAAAATACAAAAATGAGAAATATTATTCTGATTAATGCTCACATAATAGGAAGAGTTTTATGAAATGGTCAGATCTATTTCAAACTTACATCCTGGAGAACTAAATCAGAAAATTAAAAATGATTATCTGGTACATGACAATGAAGAATTCTCAATATTGCTATGCTCATCACTCTGGGTAAATCTTACAATATTATTTCTAAAAATTGACCAGAATTAATTACTAAAATTCGTATCCAACCTTGTCCTGTCCATATAATTACTATAATTGTCAACTAGGAAGAATTTATAGGAGAAATGGTCCTAGAAGGGAATGAGAAAATTGAATTCGTAAAGCTCGAGAAGGATTTCAACAAATGGGATGCCAACGGAGATAAATGGATCAATTTTGCGGAGTACAGTTTATTATATGAAACTGACATTGACCGGAGGATTGATTCCAGTAGATTTGTTTCTTGGTTGACAAAATGGCTGAAAGGAGTCCCGGAAGATTACACAAAAGAATTTCTCCAAGATTTCAAAAAGCAAGATGGCAATGATGACGGAATCATATCAAAAGTGAGAAATTCTATAAAAATTCTAGGATCACATAACATTAGATTCCTCAATTCTTAACTTGTGCAATGCATAACTGACATGAATATTAACTTTTAGGGGGAACTAATAAAAATTCTTCAAAACCATCGAAAAGATTATTATACAGATGCAAGAGTAAATGCAAAATTTTCTCGTGTTGACAGAAACGAAGACGGATTCATTTCTATGGCTGAATATTACTTCCTTAGTATATTTAAAACTAAAAGACAGTCATAAACTATGTAATTACTATTTTCTATAGCTAATTAGTGCAGTAATTATACCATTAGTATTTATAACATTGTATGTAGAGTTAGATTAGAATCTGAATGATTATTTGAACAGTTAATTTAATTATCGACAAATTTAATTGGACAGGGTATTATTACATTAAAGAATTAAAATATTACAAAGCCAATAACATTATAAATACGCACAAGATTTATCAATTATTGTGTTAGATACTTAGATACTTGGTTTTATTCACGTGTCCCTAATATTCACGCGTCTGTCTTAATTAAACCTAATTAAACTAAGCCTAATAATAATTAAGCTATAATGCAAAGCAAATATAGTGATACTTTTACATTTAGATGGTACATACATTTACTACGTAAACTTGACAATTACATGAAAAACACAAAATAAATTTTGACATTGCGTATTGAGAGCATTTATGTATGTTTAATACAGTTAACAGTTAGTATTTTTGCCTATCCTCCAGCAACATGGGAATTTGCCCAACACAATATGGAATATTATGATTGTCCAGAATGTGCCATGCCATGTAAACTAACTCGTGTCATTCATGCATTAAAATTCGCATGACTGAAAGCTTAACATAGAAGAATGTGTATAGACTGTACTAATATAGTAAAGTGCAGAGAATGTCAAATACTAATATAATGCTATGCTGCCTAGTACAAGTAATAATCCTATACCACACTAACTATACAGCTCTACCTACTTTCAAGTCAAATTAACCAAGTGGACTGCATTAGCACTTAGCACTAACACTAAGTTGTGCACACACCCATATTTAATCAATTTTTGACGATTTATTGTTAGGCCAAAGCTCGTGTAATTTGCTTTTATGTGGTTATCAACTAATGCTTTATTCGTACACAAGTAAAATTTGTCTGTCCTGCAGTATAATATTAATACACTTTATATGATGTAATGTAGCAAGTAATTTGGTGGTTTGGTAAAGTACTAACATAATAATGGAGAAATTCACGATCCTTAGCTTCGGACTATAAGGATTACTAACTAATTCGTCTATGACATTTTTTGGATACATAGCATTGGAGTTTTGTTATTTTTGCAAATTACTACCCGGTATGTAGAGTCAATATGCTTTGCATACATCCAAAAAAGGAAAGCATTATTTAATTAATAGGCTAGACAATTTTTGCTAGCTTTTTTTAACAGTTTGAGTTTTTCAATAATGTCGGAAAAGGACACTAATTGGATGGATTACTGTCAAATGAGTTTTGCACATAGGTACTTAAACTTAACTTTTTCTATTATACATAGTAAAATGGAACAAGAGTTGATTTAGAATTTCAAAAAGTTAAGTAAAAAATATACGCTTTGAACAGCAACTATGTACTACTGCAACTGCGACGGCGACAATGCCTACATTGTAGACGTAGAATGTGTCTTCACAAGTTAACCCTTTGGGTACGCTTACATAATAAGTAAGTTATGAGCATGAGTGCTAAAAGATTTAGTAAACTTTGAGAAAGCTTTTCACCTGTACATACTGAGTATATGGGCTTATATTACAAGATATGCCAATATATCTCCGTGTAATAACATGACTAATTGGCCATAGTTTACAATTTGCATTACAGCACACCTTCATGTAATCATGAGTCTATTATTATGTACTATTACAAAATTGTACACAATACATGCAAAGCTCTATGAACAAAACAACATCACAACACATTTGTAAATCTCAAATGATTCGCTTCCGGAAATTGGCACTCTCTATTTGGCAAATTAATGTAAAGGAATACCTAACCAAGTTGTTTACTTTTGAAGAATAATGTTTGCCAATTCACATGAACATGCGTTAAGTCTATGTGCAGAAAGATGAATTCAAATGGGCAGTTTTGCTTAAGAATATTTGCTAACTTCGCTTCACGCTAAAATAGTTTGGCTTATATTTAATGGCACCATATAAAAACTTAATTTAACATAAGTTTTTAGACTTATTTTACCACAAACTTTATTCATTTACCAAAACAATATCCAAATGCCATAAAAATGGGAGTCGACCATATAAAAACGTATTTACCAATACGTTTAAGCAAAAATACCTAATGAAAAACTATTTTGACCATAATTTTAGTAGTAAAACCACCGCAAAATTATGGTCAACATAGTTTTTCATTAGTTATTTTGGCTTAAACTTATGATAAATAAGTTTTTAAATGGTCGATTCCCATTTTTATGGTATTTGCATATTGTTTTGGTAAATGAATAAAGTTTGTGGTAAAATAAGTCTAAAAAATTATGGCAAATTAAGTTTTTATATGGTGCCATTAAATATAAGCCAAAAAGTTTTGCCAATTTCTCATTTCACTTATTTCTCTTTAGAACTTGCCAATTAGGGTTCAGCGTGAGCTTAGCTTACGTAACAAAAACTGCAAACTCCGTACAGAGGTGATCTTTCAATTTACATCCAACTAAAGTGAGTGACAAGTTTCAAGTTTGCTTCATCTCTTCCATCTATATAGACTTAAGTATTATATATTAGGTGCTACTATAGTACTTAATATATATAAAGTACTTCGTTACGTACAATATGTTCGCCAATGTATTCCCTTTGGGTTTGTCCTGATGAAATTTAACTATTAATAGCCATAGTAGAAATTCTGTTTTGTATTAAAAGCATGCAGTGAGCGTGCCGTCGAGTAAAAGCATAAAGCAGACTTTCGGTTCGGAGGAGACATCAAGACAATATTATGTTCCTCCAGCATTATGTACTTGAATTTCATGTAGGTACATGTTGCTACGTACGCAGTAATGTTTATATGTATATGTTGCAGCCAACTACTACTACATCTACATAATTGTATTTACGACCTTTCCTTCATGATCTACATATAATATGGATATTAAGATTTTTAAATAATGTTAAAATATTCTGTGTTGGGAAATAAATCACACTAAACATTTTTCAAGCACAAACAATTTTATACGCTAACCTACTTAAAAATAAACTATTCTTTCACTTCAGTCGTTTAGTAAATAGTATTTTTTGCAAAAAAGTTAATGATTTTCCCCAAATCTGCATACAGTGCAAAATTTTATACGATTTAATGCATTTTTGAATAAATGAATATGCAACAGTGTAGAATTTTGCTAAATTGAGCAATTCCCTTTCCCAATTTTTAATTTTTAGGTGAATTAATGTAGTACTTGTAATATAGGGGAAAACCTACGTGATCTTAAGTAATTTTAACATTGTCTTCATTAATACATGGCAATTCTTCTTCCCAGTGTACATGTTGCAGGCATTAAGCAAAATCCGGCATTAACGTTAATGCCTAGGCAATAAGCAAAATTTTCCCCAAATT
>JAQFYC010005355.1:0-14612 GCA_034694165.1 Tomocerus mixtus
AGTGATAAATTCCTTCCGGAGCATCCCTACGAAATCCTATCGCAAGGAAAAGCTCACAAAGTACCTTTGCTCACTGGTGTGAATGCTGATGAAGGTCTTTTAATTTCTGGACGTAAGTTGCATCACCTTTTATACTCAAATTATGCTAAAATAATAAAATACCTAATCCAAATTAACATTTCTTATCTAATGAATGCAGGAATATTTTACGATAAAGAAATGGCTGCCAAATTAGAAAGTAACTGGGACGATCTCTCTCCAAAATTCCTAGTTTATGACAAAAAGCGAAAAGACTGGACAGCTCAAATTCGCCAATTTTATTTTGGCAAAGAAAATACTCATGGGAAACTAGACTTTGTAAAGAATTTTGCTAATTTTACAAACTTGTTTTCAGATCGTTTGTATATTTTTGCCTCTCGTCAAACTGCTTTAGTTCAATCAAAATACTCTCCAGTGTATCTGTACTTTTACAACTACCACAATCAAAAAACTTTAGCTTATTTTATGAGCATCAAAGCAAGAATTCATTTAATGACAGAAGTTATCCTTAGACTAATTTATGACTGGGTCGGTGAAAAACTTTTTGGTTGGAAAATGCCGTATTTGGGTAATTATTACTTTTAATTGCTGTTTTTGTCATTAATAATTTTTATTTAAGGAATAAGTATTTTTGCTAGCACTTATTATTTACAAAACATTGCTAAAATTACTAGGTGTGTGCCACGGGGATGAATTAGTGATGCTCTTCAAACTGCCTTTAGTAGAAGTGAACGTAAATTCTCCTGACTATGAAATATCCCGTCAACTGGTAAAGTTATGGGTCCAATTTGTTTATGACGAGTAAGTAAATACACTTTCAGAACTAAACTGTATCAACATGTGAAATATTCTAACTATTTGAATTTAATTTTTTTCTATCTGTAATTCTAGCACAAAATTAAATATAAATGGCACAAGATGGCCGCCCATAAGCTCCAATGGCACAGAGACTAATGCCCAAAGACTAAAATACATGCTCTTTAGCAATTCTGATAGAGGGAAATTAATCGACGAGCCTTTTTCAGAAAGAATGAATTTTTGGGAAAAATTAAATATGTCATGGATTGATGTAAGACAGGCATGATTATGATTGCCTTGATAGGGCAAATGCAAGAATATAGAAATTATATCGCAACAACTTTACTAGCTTTAAAGATAATATGTTAATTGCTTGATTATTTTTGATACTTCTTATCTTGTACACCAGTTACCAATGAAAAGTAAAAAATGTTTGCTAATCTCGTTAGATAATAAGTTATATGATATAATAATATCATTAATTGTTTGATAATGGTCAAATGTATCACTATTTTTTAAATGCCAGAAGAGGAATTTTTCAGATACATTTTGATTATGATGTAACAGAACACCTATTCAATAATTTTAGAACCTACAATTAGCATTGTTTTCTTATCATAATCAAACAAAAGCATAATTTTCTACACTAAACAGTACTAATAATTTGGCTACTTTGCATGACTATTTTTTATTTCTAAGAACACAGCAACCATGAAACAAATTTTTACAAATTAACAATAACATCAGTCAAAAGACAGAAAATAACATCAACGAAAATTAGAAGTCAACACTTCTTCAAACGAAACAGGAATTGATAACTAGAATTTTTTTCCAACAACTGTTTAAAAAGTACATGTACACGCTACGGCTATGTATCGAATCATACTACATTCAGGGAACATATTTCTTTTGATATATTGATCTGCCACTTACGAAGTCATTTTCTGTTCGATTCGTAGGATTTGAAATAGCAGGCTTCTTTTTAAAGTGAAAAATTCTAGCTCCTTTTGGATTAGATTTCTGAGTATTTTGAGTCATGTCTTCAGGAAAACGTTCGTCTTTGTAGGGTGATTCCGAAAAAGCATTTCCTCCACTATTGGGAACTACACGAAATGTATACCCTATTTTTCAAAAAAATAAATCCATTTACTCAACGTGCTTAGGTAGGTATTCGGGGGAAAAACACTCTATCCATTATAGTCATTGACAATTTTCATATTCAAGATGTATGTTAACCTGTTTGAACGGTTGGAGTCGGTTTAATTGGCTGGTATATGCGAGATGTATTTGTCATTGTCATATCCATCCTTATTCCATCATCAACCTTTTTGCTAGTGGGCCAATACGATTGCTGCTGAGTTGGCTGTGGTTGCCTTTTCTGACCGTCAACAACGGATTGAGCTTTGGCAACTCGTATCTCAAGTTTTGCTATTTTGTTTTTCTTCGTGTCAATAAGCTCCAAAAGCCTGAAAAATTTCATATTCATGCTTTTTGAGTAAATGTAAATAGACAAATCTCACAACACATAAGGAGCTGCATGCTGCATTTCTTACCGATCTAATTCTCCACTTCTTTGTTCACAGATCTTCTCTTTCTTTTTGCAAAGTGATACTAAAGCCCCGTCCGCTCTATCCATTTCCTCATACAAATCTTTTTCTTTACTGTTCATAACTATTTCATGTTTTTGGTACTTGTCCTCCAATCCCTGTAACTCCGATGTCAGTACGTCGATTTTCTTTTGCATAGCCAGGAATTCATCTAAGTCTAAGATATTACAATAATATTACAGCAATTAAAAAATCATAAATAATTATTTTTTATTTTTCATATGGAGCAAAATATCTAAAAGTGTCATAATAATGCATAATGCGTCTGTAAATTATTATACTTGCCATTTAGTAACTGAACTTTCTTTGCCTTCAGACTTATCATAGTATTCTGCTGGTGAATTCTTCTTTGCTCATATCCGCGTTCAGTACAGTTCCATAAATTAGCAAACTTGATTGAGTTTTGCAGCAACCACTCTGAGATTCCCGAATACTCTTCATGCAAAGCCTTCTATAGTAGAACGAAAAACAAACATTAAGGAATTGCATACTGCCTGCCATTTTACTTAAGAAACGCATCATTGGGTTAAATCATTTAGAATATGAACCAACCAATTGGTGCAAATGGCAGTCAATTTTATCCTTTAATTCTTCAATTTTAAACTTGACGATTTCTAATTTTCGAGAATAAAGATTGACATCAATTGTGCGAACAGCAATAGATTTATAAACTTCAGTCAACTTTTGCGAACAGCTTTCGTGTTTATCTCTGAGGGTCTTTATTTTATTGTCAAATTCTACATAGTCCACTCTTGCTGAAAGTTTAAATGTAACAAAATTAATAATTTTAATCATTAATACATACCAAGCCCATGCTCATGGCTCACGACCACACGACCGGTCCGAATTTCGGGATTTAGCCTAACCTAACCTAATCCAAACCTGGAACATTTTTTTCGTGTGATCGTACATTTTGTCGAAACCGGCCAATAATTTAACGATAACAATGCAAAAATGTATTTACATAAAATGGTATCTGAATCTAGTATACGTAATAAAGTGTGTACCTTTTTCTCCAGATTTTTTGTCATTATCTAGTTGAATGCGACTATGGTGGAGCTCATCCAGAATTTTTTGCACGGAAGACATTTTCCAGTGGGATCATGAGATGAAGGTTGGAGCTCCGGAATTAAAACCTGGAAAAGAGTAACAATATGCTACGTTATTTATTGGTATTGATTTAAGAAGATTTACTGATTTACCTAGGTATGTAAAAATGGAAAGTCGAATAAGTGGAAATGATGGAAAGAATGATAAGGATAAAGGATAGAACTGCTACTGCTGGAAAGGAAACTAGAAAATTATACAAAATATTGAACAAAGGTTATTGCAGATTAGCAGACTCCCAAATCGAGATGATGATTTTCAAGAAAAAATCAGTCTTGCTCAATGCCCCAGTTATCCACCTTTCGACTGTGCGCGCATTTTTCCCAACGCGCAATAATTTAAAGATGGTCCCTACTTGGGTATTGTTTGTAAAATACAGCAAACAGCACTAAAATATTTTCAATTTTTGTCCAGTAAGAAAACTGACGAAGGGAACTATAAGAAGTTGGTCTGGTCACTGACTACTAACAAAAGAACACACGGTAGTACGTGGTGCACTTAGAAGTTTACATCGAGAGAAGAATGGGACATCAGGCGTTGACTCTGACCCTGGAACAATAGATGATAGAAGAATGTGAAAAGGCAAGGGTGAAAGGGCAACAATAAAATTCCTTCAGTTATTATATTTTATTCCATATAATAATATAATTTTATTGTGTTCCCTTTGATATTAAATAAATGTAAATATTTTTATTTGCTTGCAGATTGTACAGATATTGGCGAAAGCCTTGTAAGTTGTAAATAAGAGCATTAGAGGTTAAAAGTTAATACTATTTTGTGGGAATTTTTGCCCACGACATCAGTCATGGCGCTGGACGACAATACACCCAGCGGATCTCCAGTTAAAGGTAGTAATTAATGATAAAAATTTTAAAAATAATGCGTATCAATAACACCATAGTGTCAATTAATGGATAAAAGAACATTTATATACTTATGTACAATATTAGTAGGGGATCAATCAAAAAATGAGCATGTTGCAGCGTTTCTTGAAGTTTTGAGGGAAGCAATGGGGGAAAGCAGTCTAAGTGACGTCGAACTGCTAGAATTTGCCCGCTCCGACATGTTTAAAGAGTATTTCCCTGAATTGGTATCTGGAATACCAGAGCTGGAAGCAATATTAAATCAAGAAAGTGGAAAGAGTCAAAGTCAAGTATCTGATGAACCTCCGTTTGTCAAAATTGAGAAAGATGTGAAAGTGGAGACTACTCCGAAAGGAGATGTCATGCCTGAAGATAAAAATGTAATAACACTAGACAGTTCCGATTCTTCTTCTTCTGTAGTTGCTTTATCAGATGTTCCTAAAAGTAGTAAAAGTGTTGGAAACAAGCCTAAAGAAAAGAATTCGTCGATGGACAAAGGGACATTGGAGAAAAAAGACAAAGAGAGAAAAGTGGAAACAGACATAGACATTAAGAAAGATCGAAGAGATAGTACCCATTCTAGTGTAAAAAGTACTGGAAAAGATGAGAAAAAAGAAAAGCATTCAGTAACATCAAATTCAACTGTTGTCGCAGTTAAAAAGGATACCGAGTACTTCGAGCCACTTACAGATATTTGTAGAAAAACGAAAACTTGGAAACCTTTCTACGACGAAGATTACGAAAGATACAGAAAAAAGTTTAATTTGGAGACTCATGTCGTGATTATTTGTGACTTGCAAAGTTTTAAAAGTATTTTCCATGGGCCTGACGGTGTTGACCCGTCCGCTCCATTATTTTCGGCCACGGTTCCGTTAAAACACAACATGCAATTAGCACCGGAAAAAACTAAAGTTATACAGGGAATAGAGAAAAATAAGAGAAGTTCTTGTGCTCGTGAGCTTAAACGAAGACTAGCAATTAAACTTAAAGAAGACAAAAAGAAACGAGAAATAAAAAAGACTCCCAGATATTCTTCTAGTGATTCTGATGAAGAAGAGTTTAAAAAATTAATAAATGCTAGAAAGAGAAAAGAGGCTGGAACAAAAAAGGTGGAACGGAAAAGAAAATCGGATTCTAGTGATGACGAGCGTGCTGCGAAAAAGCGAAAAAGAAACAAACGAGTGTTAGAGTCATCCGGTAGTGACAGTGATGTTCCAGCAATCAGCAAAAAAAATAAATCAACTAAAGACGACGAAAAAGAAAAGTCGAAAACAATACAAGAAAGAGAGAAAAAGAGAGGACCCAAGAAACAAAAGAAAAAAGAAGAACCTGTCAAAATTCCATCACATCTTAAATGGGAGAAGAAGCCTGATTATTACATAGAGGAGAGAGACGACAAGGAAGTTGTCAAGAAGGTAAAAGAGCCAAGAAAGATCATAAGTGTTTCTCAGCTACTTGCCAAAGCTCAAGCACAGCGTACCGCGAAAGATGTTGTTTCGTCTGTGAGATTAAAGTTCGTAATTATTTTACATTACGTACACACTAATATTAATTATAAACAATTTATTAACATATTTACATAATATATATTTTACATTACACACTAACACACTAATATAGACAATTTGTTAACATTATATACTTTCCAATTTGTGATTACAGTGTCCCGAAAAACACTACTGCTAGACCGACACATCGGACACCTCAAACATCTTTAACCCTATCAGACATTTCCAATCAAGTTAGGAAGGTCTTGAATTCAAACAATATTGTAGAAATTCCTGTGATGGGAGACGTAAGGCATCTTTACGATTTAACGGTTCAAAAAATAGCCTGGTGGTTTCTCAAGTGTGAAGAAGATCCGCCAAAAGTAGAGGTAATTCATCCAGAGCTTCATGATGTTGTTTACGAGACCGGTAAAGATGGATATGACAGCGATGAGTCGGTAGGCCATGTAAGTGACCCGGAAGGATTATATAAACCAGTGTTTGATCCAAAGGCCATTATTGACCCAGATATTGCCGATGAGTATTGTGTAAGTTTTTAATATTTAGTTACTTTGTGTATTATAAATAGATAAATAATTGTGCATACGTTATTGTGATTAGATATATCTAATCTAAATATAATCAAACTAACCTAAAACTAAACTAATCAACATCAACTTCCTTTTGCAGGGCTTCCACAGTTTGGATGCTCAAATTCGCGTAGCCGCAGACGATCAACCGAATGACTGTCGCTTTGCCAATTGTTTTAAAATTAAGCCGGGCACCAATTACCATCGTGGAACGTTTCAAGTCAAGTGCCTCATTTGTAATAATATAATTATTCACGGAGCTCGAGGACTGGGAGATCACGTACGGTCAAGCGCCCACGCAAATAACTTTAGAAATCGATGTACGATTTTTTAAATTGTAAAAGATATCTTGAAATCACATTTATTTGAGAATTTTGGCACTGTATGTTAATTTAAAATATTTTATTATATTAGCTCTGGATCTTGCCGATTATTCAGAATATAACGAGGAGCCTACTACAGAGAAAGTATTTAACGCAAAGCTAAAGAAATACGGTGAAGGAGAAGGTACGATTTTAGTTTTTTAACACAATTAGTAACTGAATCGTAGACTAAAAAGTTATTAATAATTAAATAAATAATTTCGCAGATTGCCAGCCTGATCTTCCAGACTACCTCCTCAAATCCTTAAATCCTCAGCCTAACTCTACTCTCATTTCTTCCGCTAAAGTAGTATTGGATCAGTCGTCTAGCTTTTTTGATATAAAAGAGAATCCTCAACTGGCAGTAATTAAGGACGCAATGTTGAAGAAAGGTAAATGGACATACTATCTTGAACAGAAGTGGTTAGAAGCCTCAGATGAAGAGAAAAAGTAAGCAAACAAACAACTTCTAATGATATATATGTACATAAATACAGTAATACATAATTCTTACATACAACAGAAATCTGTAAGGATAAAGTTAAATTTTAAAATTGGTTTATTTAGAATTACTGCTAAGTATCTGGACAAAAGAGAAAAATATAAAAAGGCGCCAGAGGAACATCCTAAGTACGCCGACGAGTGGAATGAGTTCTGGTACGACCGATACGATGAAGTAGAAGCTTCTGGGCAAGATGCAGAAAATCACAATTATGAAGCAGAATGGGGATTAGTCAAAGTTGGCAAGATATTGCGAATTCTGAAAGAAGAGACTGAAATAGAAATGTGAGAATTGTGTTGATATTTTGTAGTTTAATAATTCCTGCTAGTTGTAAATAATATATTTTGTATATTTTGTATTTTAGTTTGGAAATCAGGAAGAAAACTCACATGGATTACGACTCACTTCTGAAATTAATGAGATCTATGGGTGTGATGACTGAAACTCGCAACCACAATGTACCTGCACCTGCACCCGTCGCACCATCGCTAAATAACAGCGTGCCTCTACAACCACAAGCAGCACCTCAAATGTATTCAATTCCGGTGAATATAAAAGTTGAACCACCTTCATTGCCTGTTGTAGCGCCTCCGCTACCCGTTACAGCTCCAGTAAAGCATGATGTACCTCTACTCTATTTTACTGCTCCTCCTCCTTTACCTAACGAACCTCCACCCTTACCTGTTGTTCCACCACCGCCAGACGTTCCACCTCCAATGCCTAAAAGGCCACCATCGCCACCAAAGTTATCCCAACTGGAATCACTAGAACAACGCTTAGCTCAAGAAAAGGAAAAACTTAAACAAATGGAACTAGCTCTTGAAAAGAAGAAAGAAGAGCGAAGAAAAAGTAAAAATGAAGATATTAAAAGTAATGATAAAGAAAGAGAGCAGAAACGAAGCAGAAGTCGTGATAGAAGTCGAAGAAGTAATAGCAGAGGTAGGAGAAGTCGAAGCCGTAGCAGAACGAGAAAGCGAAGTCGAAGCAGAGACAAGGAAAGAAGAAGAAGCAAAGAAAGAAGAAAGAGTCGTAGCAGCCGTAGCAGAGACAGAGAAAGAAGGGGAAGCCGAAGTCGCCACAGGAGAAGTCGCAGTAGAAGTCGTAGTAGAAGTCGGAATCGAGAACGAGGTCGCCATGTTCGATCTGTGGAACGGGGTAGAACTAGTTCAGACAATAAAGACCAATCGTGGGACATAGAACCCGCATCCGCAAATATTCAAACTCGAATGGCGGAATCTCCAATTAGTGATACTTCTCTGGGTATCGCAAGCATTCGCAGTCCCAGTCCGTACAGCCATCATTCGCAAAAGTCTCCAAAGAAGCGTAAATCACGGGTTCCATCTCCAGTAGGGTCTAATGTGTCATCAATCGCCTTTGAAGTAAACACAACGCAATTTGCCTCTTACCTAACGGATCTCAATCCAGCAGCAGCCGCTTCCTTCATCCCAAGTAAATCAAAAGACAATACTGACTGCGGTTCAGTTTCCCTGGTCAGTCCGGAACGCATGGCTCCTGATTGTACTCCTGTAGATATGGAATTAGAAGAAGGGGAGATTTCGCCACCGCCTCCTGGTACGGAAGACTATAAGCTCCCTCCGAAGGTGGCAAAACCACATGTACCGCCGCCCTCTCAAAATAAGCCGATGAAGAAGGCACCTCCTCCGCCTATTTTAAGTGGAAGCAATAGTCTTTCTTCGGTGTCTTCCAATGAGCCTGTACCTCCAGGAATAAATAAAGCATTGCTTCCTACTCCTACTACAATGTCACATGGGTAAGCGGTTTGTAAATGTGTAAATGTATATTTTCATGATGTTTTATTTAAAAAAAAATTAATTCTAATTTTATTTACATATTTGTTAAATGAAAGTTTTGAAAACATTTCAGTTCCCAGATACCCGTTCAGAGTCGAGGTACTGCGTGGACTCAATCTTACCGAGGAGGGCATTCCAATTCTACAAGTAGCTCTAATTTGGATCATTCATCCGGAGCCGGACATTCAATCCCTACCCTCACAACCACTTCCACATTCAGAGGACGAATTCTCCACAGAGGTGCACATTCGCAACGGGGCGGTACTGGTTATCGTGGGGGATTTAATGTGAATAAAGGTCACAATACTCCTCATCCCAGCCTGTCCTTTCCTCACAATCCTACGTATCCCCATTCTCAAGACAATAGTAGTCCTTACAATCCATTTAGTAATCCTAATATTTCACAAAATGTGGTGCCAAATCAATTTCCTATTGACAATTCTACGGAGCAAGCAATCTCGAATGCTGACCAAATTCCCTATACTGACACAAACATGTATCCTCCTAGTACTCCTTACACTGAGGTAAATAACTTTTTGTATTTTTTACATGTTTATTTTAATTTCATGGTTTCATTATTTTATTTATTTTATGTACACTATTATTGATATGATGTTCTGTTGATTTTTAGTGGTGAAAATCCGTAGACCGCCTGGAGAATTTCCTTTGAAGATTGTTTTCATGCTGCGTGTCTTAATACATATTTATTACAAATATGTGTTGGTTTTTTATTTACATGTTACTTCATAGTAAGGTATACTTCAGTAATCTATATTATGAACATGTAAATGTAGTTTTACTTTTTTATTATTTGTTACGTTGGATATATATTATTTTCCCTATCAATTAATAGTACTATACAATGCATTGGTAGGCAATTAATTAGGTATATATTATAATTTGGTATTGAAATGTAGGCTTGCTGTGTATAACGTATTACCTCAATGAAAGTTTGTACTTACTGAATTCGCATTCCTATTGAATGAATGAACAGAATATGTTCTGTTAAGATATGAGAAAAAGAAAATCTATGCAATGGAAGGCATGCGACATGCTCTAAGTATGTGCACACAAGATTCCTTGTAATTAATTACCTGTGTATATGCAGGTTGAAATGTTATTTAAAAACAGAACGAAATCAATTTTATATATTTGTATTTTCACCTAAAAGAATTTGTAAAACATAGGTTATTTGAGAAGAGTGTGATTGAAACTGCATAATAATTATTTCATATTTAAAAGTGTCTTACTCCAAGGTCACAAATATTATTTTTATGAATTATTTTCAATGTGTACGATATAAATGCCATAATATGATTTTTATATCTTAGAGTATTCATTTAACCAGAAGCAGCTTCTCAAAAACTTCTTTAATGTGAATAACATGCAAAATATTGAAACTTTAATATCTCAGCTTATGCTTTGTACTTCCTCAAATACATGCATGACATGTAATAGTTAATCACAAAACGAGTCTTCATTTTAAGTATCATGCAAAAATTATATTGATAAAAAGGAGCAATAAGTGATCAATGTTGACGTTGATAGTCTCTAGTTACTAATTTGTGTGTCATAAGAGTTTTATGCATTTATTTACCAAGAGAAGAATGTAATCTTGTAATCGTATTGTATTAGCTATTTACTACTACAAATATATATATAGATACAGAATGTTCGTGTATATAAAATGAATTCTTTTAGCTATGTCGTTCGGCATAACTTGAGTAATAAAAGAATAAAACGCATTTGTATGAATAGTAATGTACAAATATAAATCTTAATAGTAATAATAATAGTACCATTTATTGATTTTGATACTCATGAAATATTAATGTTCTAAGGTTAGATAAACTAAGGAAGCTAATAAATATATAAGATAGAGATAAGCATTTACATACAACACAACACAACTACAACACAAGGGCACATTAGTGAGGTTATTAATGTAATGTACCTATAGGGCTGCGTGGCAGTTAATATCAATTATATCTGACTTCAGCGACTTGGTATGTCTTGTTTAATATTTTATTATGAATTGTTTGAGCAGCGATAGCAGCCTAAGCATTAAATTCCATCACCATTTATTGACAAAAATGGTGAATTTTGTGTAACTTAATAATATATTGTCCATGTGCTGTTTAGTTTAAACCTTTAATTTGGTACCTAATTACATGTTTCATGCTATTATCATCATTATTTACTTTAGATACGGTAAATTGTTGAAATGTCTATCTAACACTAACATCCAATATGTTGGCACACCAGCTTATTTACTGTAAATATCATACATGTGCCTTACTACAACAGATAGTGTAGGATAGCATAATATGTATAGCTATTTTAGATATAATATACACTGTAAATGTTACATAACCATCCGAAAAAATAAACTTTAGTGATGATGACCTATATGACATTTTCCCATTGCGCTGAAAGGCAACATATAATGTGATTGGAATTATCAACAGACAGCACACAAGTGGAGTAAACATGTTTTTTTTCGGTCTATTATATAAATAACCTAAATTTGCTCACATTCTGCTACCTACTAGGATATAACTATGGAACATGCAAAAGATAAAAGTAGTCCATTAAACGTACTACGGCTATACAGTTTGGTTTGGTGTGTTTTAGGAATTTTGCCAAACTAAACTTAAGCCAAACTTAAAAGCAAAATAGGCACATGCCTCGAAAATTCGGCATGTGTGCGCGAATTATTATATTCTTTTCTACATTTTATTTTGCTTTGGGTTTAGTTATATTCGCTTACTATTTTGCCGATTTACGAACTCATTTCTTCCCTGATAAAGCTCCAATTGTTGAAACTACTCATGGAAAATTGGAAGGAATTGTCAAAAGGTCGAGAGGAGGAAGAGACTTTGTGGCCTACGTAGGCATCCCTTATGGCCAACCTCCTGTTGGAAATTTGCGTTTTCGGGTTTGTTATAGCATTATGCAAATGTCTTTTGTTTTGCTTATTTATTAATATATGGACTATTAACTAGTTAAATTCTATCTTTTCATTTTTATAGGCTACACAACCTTCTAAAGGATGGGATGGAATTCTCCAGGCAAATAAATATGGTGCTCCCTGCTTCCAGTATGCCGCCATTACTACTGGAAGGATTTTAGGAAAAGAAGATTGTCTGTATTTAAATATTTATTCAACAAATGTTAGCACCTTCGCTCTTGTTTTCATTTGTTATTTTATTTTATCTAACGGAGAATTTATTATTTTTTATCTTATAATAAATGTATAATAATAATTTCTTATTAGTATTTTTATCTTATACTGATTGTGCAATATTTCTTATACTATATTACAGTTAAATGGAAGTTTACCTGTATTGGTTTGGTTTCATGGAGGCGGATTCCTGGAAGGCACCGGAGATACTTACAGTCCAAAGTATTTCATGGATCATGATGTGATAATTGTGACCGTTAATTATAGATTAGGAGCCTTTGGATTCCTTAATACGGGAGATGAGCTTATTACTGGCAATATGGGACTCAAGGACCAAACTATGGCACTTCGATGGGTACAACAAAACGTAGCCAATTTTGGAGGAGATCCCGACAGGGTCACTATTTTTGGAGAAAGCGCTGGAGGAGCAAGTGTTCATTACCACATCTTATCTCCACTTTCTCGAGGTCTGTACAGATGCATATTTTATTTAGTTATTAAATGTAGCAAACAAAACTCCCAATTTTAAATATTCGAATTTGTACTGCACTGTAGGATTATTTAGCAAAGCCATTTCTCAATCTGGTGTTGTACAATGTCAATGGGCCTTCACAAGGAATGCTCAAAAACAAGCAAAATATTTCGGAAGACATATCGGATGTCCTACCGAAACTAGTCAAGAATTGGTGGATTGTCTGATGAAAAAAGAACCTGGTGAAATTGTCGCCACAGGCGAAGCAAAATTTGTAAGATGTGTTGAAATTGATATTGAATTAATTTGTTAATTCATTTAGACTGAAAATATAGAAACACATAATTAGCTCTTATTCTCTAGAGTCCAGTTTTAACCCAAGATGACATGTTAGTCGGCTCTATGGAAGCCGTTTCCAACGAAGATTCCTTTCTGTCACAGTATCCACATGATATAATTAAAAATGGACAGTTTGCAAAAGTTCCATGGATGGTAGGCGTGATGGCTGGAGAAGGTGGCCTAAAAACGTCAAGTAGGAAATAGTTTAAAAATTTATTTTATCGTAATTTAATTATTTGTAATTATTTATTTTAACCATTATTTTGTAAAATTTTGTGTACAGGAGTACAAGCAATGTCCGAAGGACCAAATTTAGATGACAAATGGGACTCGTATGCCCCGATACTCATGCACTATGACCCAAATAATACTGAAGTCACCAAAAAAATTCGGAATTTTTATTTTAATGACAAAACATATAAGGAGAATCCAGATGAATTTTTGAAGAATTTTACAATAATGGTGTCCGATGGAATATTTTTTCATCCTTTTATAACCGCAGCTTCACTTCATGCTCAAAAGGCACCTGTATACGCTTACTACTACGATTATGTAGCGTATTCTCCTAGTATGTACAGTATTTTGAGATCAATGACACCCGACTCATGGATTTTGAGCGAAGCTAAATTTGCCATTTCTGCTGTGGTGGATACAACAAAACGGATTTTCAAATCAAGTGGCCCACATGATTATGGTTGGGAAGTTAAAAAATTATCAAAAAATATGCTTTAACGAGTGGTGTAAAGTGTACGAGAAATATTTTTGTCTTTAATTATCCAGGACCCTGTCATTCCGATGACCTACTCCAACAATGGTTTGTCAATCCTTTATTGGAGATCCGTCCTGGGCATCCAGATACAGACTTTTCGAAAAAGTTTGTCAAAGCTTGGGTGGATTTTGCCACAGATGAGTAAGTTACCCTCTACTACAACTATATACATTATATAGGGGAAAAGTAATACTAAATCATTATTTTCTTTCACTTCTCACAGACATAATTTGAAAATTGACAATGTTCAATGGACACCTTTAAATTTGAAAGAGCCAAAGTTCATGAAACTTGGAGATCAGGCAGAAATGATTAAAAATCCTTTTCCAGAACGAATGTCGTTCCTAAACTCACTAAATTTATGGGACCCTTACGAAAAGAATAATTGGTGACAATAAGTTCTTATCAATCCATAGTTTATTTAATCTTTGTTAGTTTGAGGGCAATTTTATATACTATAGGTAATGCTCAATTGTAGTAAAGTTTATTATGACTTATATTTAATGGCACCTACAAATAAACTGATTGTACCTCGAATTTTCGACTTACTTTGCCTTGAATGAACTTATATACCTATAAAAAACTAAACTACCTCTGAGGTCTGCATCGACCTATAGAAATACTTACTTAACCTACGGTTTTACTATGAAATGCCTATAGAAAACTATACTACCTATGGAAA
>JAQFYC010005356.1:0-14611 GCA_034694165.1 Tomocerus mixtus
CTTCGCCAAACGAAAGCTGGACTTAAAATTGGCATAAAAACGCAAAAAATTTGGCGCTACGCGAAATTCTACCTCCAGAAATTATTTAAAATTCTCAAAAATTGAGAATGCAGCAAGTTTTTGAAAAATCTTCTGTATAATTGTTTGAAAATACCAGGACACAACTGCAGTCAAAATAAATGCTAGATTCATCCTGATGCGGTTTCAGTTATATTCCCAAAAAAAAATTTCGGCCTTATTTCCCCGAGTTTGGGCACTCCGGGGCGACATTACAATAAATCTTCAATTTCAAGCCTACCCCGAAATTATTTTCTGCCTCCGCCTTGATGAAAAGATATGAACTTGTAAATAACTGTCACAATCTATTGTAATTTATAGCATTAAATACGTTATGTGTACAAAATTCTTGATCAAAGCACCCCCCAGCAGGGATATGAGGCTACGCGCCTGACCCTACCTACTTATTTATTTCATATGTCTACTAGCCTCTGTCTGCAATATTATTCTTCTCTTTTATTTACTTAGAATATTATGAATAATAATATTGTATTAAATATTACGCTAAGTAAACATTGGGAGTTATAAGCTTTATAAATAATATTAATACCTCCATGATGTACTGAGTAGCATAGGATGTACAGTGCACACGTTAAATACTGTGTGCGTTATTTAGAAATATTATAATATTATGCTAACTACACAATTACGAATAATAAGACCACATCGCTCATGAAATTCTGGTTCCTTGCCTGTGTATAGCGAATGCATTGTAAATCGTAATTGTATGAATGTAATGTATCGCATGCGGTATAAATTGTCGACAGTCTACTCTACTCTACAGTACCTAGAGTCTATGTCCATTCTGTAGAGAAGAGAAGCCGGAAACAAATGAAAATAAACATAGTCAGTCAGGTCAACTTAATTATAAATAATTAAGCTCGGTTGTAGTTGTAGCATAGACGCCATCGCGATCGCCATGCCAGTTAGAAATAATTGTCAAGGTACAAAGTGTAGATTGTAATTTTTTTGAGAAGTTAATAGTTTCTAAACGACGTGATAAATGAAAATAAGGTAAATCACATTAATTTAATGGAATTAAAAACGCAGAGTACCTACTAAATATTAATTAAGCGTCCATTTTAATTTTTCATGCTAGGGTAATGCTTATTATGCATGTAGGCTGTACTGTACAATGGCCAGTGGGTATCTAAGTGGTCTGGTAACTAAAAGTATTTATACATCTCTATCTTTATTGTGTTCATGTCCATAGTCCATGTGCTTACTGTTTACTTGGAAGCGAAGGTATTAACAATAATAAGTGTGATATCATTTATAATAGAGATTGATGTGAGTAGGTAAATCAAAATTCTAACGTGTCTGTCATAATGTGAGTTAATTACGGTCGGTAGTTTAGCATTAATATGAGTTATGGTACTGCGAAACAAGCCAAGTTTGACTTTAATAGCTTTGTCGTGCTTTGATGCCATGTTGAATGTTTGAGTGAGGATGAGGATGAGGACGACGATGAGTGAAAGAGATGGGTAAGGCTAAGGAACGATGCCTCAGGGTTCTCCTCATCATTACATCGTCTCATGTCATAGTCAAACTCATAACATAACGTATCACATCAAAATTTTATCGCATCCAAATCATTTAACATCACATGACAAGACATAATCAGAGTTTAGACAATTCCCTCATATAATTTATAAAAAATATGGAAATATCTGTATAAAGATATTTATTTAGCTACCTAAAGCCTACCGTTGATTGTTGATATTATAATAATGTTCCCCAATTAAATATTATCTATATGCATTACTGCAGACAATAAGAACATAATGATTGTCATGAGTGATGATGATATTTAATAGCTTAGCTTACAATTTAATATTTCTGCTGTATTCTGTATTTAGGATAGAAAATATAAAATAATATTTATTTTTAATGTCAGCCTACTTACTTATTATGTATTTAAATGTACTTGAATTTTTATTTTTAATTCACATAGGATTTAGCAGTGATTTAGTTTCGTTTAGTTGTTTAATATGAATATTTGTTATGTTTACATTACGAGGCGCATTTAATTTTATTTCGTGCTTCTATGCATAGCATTTTGTTCTCCCTATAATTTAGCCATTTAGCTCGACATTACTGTTTTGCTTTGCTAAACTGAGAGTTAAGAGTGATTGTTAGGCTTTACAATATTACAATGGACTATGAACGCATTCGTGCAGGAGGACACTGGGATTTAAAATTTCACACGTCCATCAGCCAATTAAGGACTACACACACTCATACTCATGACAACAATAGTCCATTTCATGAGATTTTATTATGCGATGATAATATTATTATTATTCTAGGTTTTTGTGTGAATAGTAAATAATATTAGTTGCCAGAAAGAAGGTACTAGAAACGCAAATAAGTAGTAACAATGTTTAACATGTAATATATTATTATGTGCTAAGTGTGTAGGCTTTTATACTAAATGCTGTGAAATATTTACTCAAAAGGAGTCTGCTATCATAATCATAATATAATATATTTAATTTAATGCAGGTACAATATATGTATGAAAACATTCAGTTCTAGTTCTATGTCTATCCAAGTGCAAAGGAATAAAAAGTTAGAGTCAGTTACAGTATGTATGTATGTAGCTTGCTATACTAATAATGCAATGAGTTAAAATTTGTGAGTAAATAAACTAAACTATTTACGTAGTGTATGAAATATAATAGTGAGTAGAAATGGTTGATTCCACATAGGTTTATGCATGTCGTCTATTCGATTTCATGCCATCCCTCCATTTCCATTTCATGCCATTTCATTGTAATATTTATTATATGATTATTATATTGCAGTCATACTCATTTTACTCTCATCCTGTCAAAAATTATTCACGCTAATATACTTCTGAATAAGTCTCCGTCTGGCTGCCCTGGCTTCACTTCGCTTGCCTTGTCCTGTCAAAGACTCACGCAATAATACCTACAACATACAAGGGCTTTTACTTACTACTCATATTATTTGACATCACTCTGACTCCGACTTCACATGCACACTCACTAACAAAACCAAATCAACTATCATCTTATCCCATATCACATCCCGTCGAAATAATATCATTCACAATGAAAAATATATCTTTTACTCTAATACCACTATCTATACTCTATACTTTATGAAAATGCAAAACTTCTATCTTTATATGTAGATATAAATAGTAGGTACCCAACTTTAATGTAAATAAGTAAATATATTTATAATATAAAAGTACTTAAAGAGTGCACGTAACCACCTGCCCCTTAAAATAAAGAAAAAATATAAATTGCTTTCCGACATCAAAATTATGCACTCTACATAGGTAAATACACGAGAGGATTAGTAAGCACTCTAGTAAGTAGCAAATAGACATACCTACCTACTTACTTAGAAATATTAGCTGCTTTAGCTTATATTTATTGTTATCTTATCCTTCAATTGTTCAGATATCGTTTAGGCAAAGTCTATATAGTGTTGTAGCTTACACGGAGGGAATTACCTATGTATTTTTATTGTATATATTATCATGCATGCAATATATTTTTAAACATGAACAATTTATTATACAAACTGCCAAATTTCTCACTCTGACTCTTGTTTTTCGTCGGAAAAAGCTTTCATGTCCATTCTGTTTAAGTAATTATGTAGTAAAGTTGTCCTATTTATTTTACAGTCTGCTGATGTTAACTAGTAACACATTTTTATTTGTTTTGAGTAACTATTAAGTGGATTGAACAGCTTGCAATAACGAATAAACAATTATTGTTGTATCTTATACCTTCGCAAAAGGAGACAAAGCTTCTCAAACAATAATCAGCTTTTAGTGTGGTTTCATTCAAGGTCTGTTTAGCGAGAGATACAACATTTATTCGTAATCGAGAGCAATTTTAACTTAGAACGCTATGTAAGTATATCAATACAATTTTAATTTGTGCAATTACCATATTTCATGATGCGATGAAAATTCACAAGGGACAATTTTAAGTCAACATTTTAATTAATTGCGGCTAAAGTCTTATAGTTGTTTTAAAATTTCATACGACAACGACAGTTAAGAATTTCTTGCAATGTTGATCATTATATCGCGTTCAAAATCAAATACATGTACATGTGTGCATTGTTAGATTGATTATAATGACAATTACAGAGCTACACTGGCCACGCCATTACACCACACACATGCATGATGACGATGACCAAATATAATTTATTCCTGCATGAAGAAATTGGTTTACACAGCTTATAGCTAGTAGAATAGAGTTTATCCTGCACAAAACAAACGATCGCAGTTATTATGACGCCATGTTTTCCTTTCAGCCCTTACGAAAGTTACATATTATCTCCTGCACGAAAGGACGAAAACTATTTCTGACGTTTGTGCACACATTTCGTTAGTGCTCTACATTTATTAATAATAGAATATGATTTGTGCTTATCATTTGTTCTTCAAGTTGAAAGATGTGTAACATGTCTGCTGACGGAAAGGTGGTCTACTCTATTCCCTACCCTCACTCGTCCGCTCAATTCAATTCATAAATAAATTATTTGCTTCTTTAAATGTACCCTTCTGAGTTTTAGATAGGTAGTTACACAATATTATATGCTTTGTGTGAGGTCTCTTCTATTAAGGAATACAAATAGTGCCCAGGTAGATACAAATAAATGGGACTATGAGGAGCTACCTTTTTGATAATTTATATGTTCGGTTACCCTATAGGGACGCTACTGTGGCCTTGCTACTAGATACTTAAGAAATAAATTCATATAATTCGAGGACTATGATTTTATTGTGTTCACATGATGAAGGCAAAGATTCCGTAACTAAAATGAGGTTTCTATATTTAGTGTTATATAATTTATAATATTTCTTACAAAACCTAATAATATGGACAATGTAGATAAAGTAATAAAATAACAGTTCCAGTTTCATGAAACTGTAATTTTCAGAGTGTAAATACACATGGTACAGCTTGCTGTGATTGTTTATTTTATCATTACTTTAGTATTTATGTATACGACCTAAAGTTTGTATTGCACGCACTCAAATTTCCAGAGGATGCACTAAATGATAATCATTTAAATCTAATTGATAAAGCGTTTCGTAATTCACACCACTGTGTAATTATGGGCCCACAGAGAATAAATTGCAGTCTAGACGTCCCTATACATATTGTGTGTGGTATGGAAGGAATGGTATTGTATTATTAGATCTAAATATAGGCAATAAAATAAAGTAGACTCACTTCCTGGGGATGATGAGTAACCCCAACCGAGCAATGGTAGCGCCCAAGATGGAGTCAGTGGAGAAATCGGCGAGGAATACGACCGGGATGAGGTGGGACTGTGTTCGGGTGTACCTGACATCGAACTGAATGCCGAGTTCGCCCTCCGAACTGCTGCTAGTAACTTTTCTTCTTGGCTGCAAAAAAATTAAACCGTTAAATATCGATACACACCCTTGTAAGTAAACTCAATGCTTATACAGTATTACTAGGCTTGTATCAAAAAGATGTAAATGTAATGTACGAGTACACTACCAATACTTTTGAGTGTACGATTTCTTTGTATATTCCCATTTGTTGATCTATTTATGCCAACGTAACAGTCTAGTATCGTAATATTATGCTTCATGAATTAAACTAAGGCACAAACCACACAAAGATAACTAAATATATACATTATTGTTCCAAAGCATGGTAAAATAATAATTACTAGCTAAGTTGCTTGTAGTACTGTTTATGTTACAAGAATTTTGTTTGGATGTTTGCACTGTTTACACATAGATACAAGTAATTATAAAGAACTGAGCTGATGGCATTTATCAATTTTTTAAACAAATCAATGTATACAAATCGTTGCCTTGAACTTGATCAAATATTTCCCCAAAATTGATTTAATAAATATCGGTTTTGAAAATACAAAAATCTTAAGATAGCAAACGAGGAAAACAAAGTATCAAATATAATTGACAAAATGCCATGAAATGTCCGTATAAAAATAAATTACATTTCTTGGTTGGCCTATTTTATATTGATAACAAAATGAAAATACTTTAGTGTCTCCCGTCCCTATAAGTTTCTAAGTAGCTTTAGTTAAATTGCAATTGATTTAAGTGAAATCTTAGGTACCAAATGAGAATTTCATTTTGATGGAAATTGAGTATTTATTATATACCATAGTAGTATTAATATTCTGCTTAATTAAATAAACAGTTTCGTAAATATGGGGTAAAAGATTCAGTTTCGACATTTTGTCAACGCACCTAGTGCATGCCCCAAGTTTGAAGCTACTGTTTTCTACGCTAATCAGTATAATGTTTGACTTATACTCCCATCCACAAACAATTTACATTTAGTTTAGTATATAAATGAGTAAAGTATTGGAATTAAAAGCCTGTAAGTTTTAATACTATTGTAAAATTGATTAAACCATCCTTTTATATGTATCACTGCTTGATGAATTACATACAAAGTCATAGCCATATAGCAGTCTGACACACTTCTGCTTGCCACTGGCGCCGGCAAGGCAACGAATGAATCTCAAAATGCCTTGCCCAGTCTACATACAAGTTCACAATATAATATGTATGTAGTACTACCTATCAGCCTACATATTATGTTCCTGCACGTTATTAATAGTTAGAGAGGGGGCTAACATAACATAACGGTTAGAGTACGAGACAAATAGACATTGCGATTGCCAGGTACTTATGTAAAATCTAATAGACAGATTGTGAGTGAGTAATAAGCAAATTATGTTATTGAATAATATATGAATCTGTAGTAAAAAATAATGTTCTTTGCTACTTTAAATACGAAAATAATACGCAGATATATCTTTATTCTTGGGCACGAGTCCAGCAGTCAATATTCTACCTACAGTCGGGAATTGATGGAGCCGTTGTTATAGTTTGGCCGTGGATGTATAGGTACATGAGTATGTTAAATACGCACCTTACTATCTCTTCTGTCTGACAGTTAGGTATTTAGCTATTTCCAAAAACATTGGCAACTAATAAACAAGGCCAATTGGATTTCCAATATATTGTTTTGTTATTATATTATCGGTATGTAATATTCATGTTTCTGTGTCCTAGTCATATTCCTATATGCTAAATATTGTTTAATGTTCTTTTCACTTTATTGAATGATTTAGTCAAATAGTACATATCTATCACAGTATGAATATAACCGCGATAAAGCTACGTTGTGTGTATTTAAACAAATATTTATAAGCATAAAAAAGTCTGCATTTTTGCTTAGGCCTTAACACCCATAATAACAATATAACATTGTTTTCCCGCAGTTAATTTACATTGAAATCTGTATTTTATCTCAAAATTGTCATAAATAGCCCATACATTTCGTAATATATTATTATACTAAAGTAAGATGAAGTAGGTAAATAGGACATCTAAGTTATCTATAGTAATAATTAACATAATGTAAAGTACCTAGTAGTTAGCAAACAAAATCTCGTAAAAATACACTACAATATACGTACCTACAAGAAAAAACGATCAAATCGGGACAGATGTAGTTTTAGTAATGCATGATATGATATGATTATCTTTTCGGGTGGCACTAACTACAGAACAATAGTATTAATATTGTTAAATGTGATTTTATTATTAAGGGATGGGTTCTGACTCCTAGATTGATACTTATATAGTAAAGGGACATATCGCTTTCGTATCGCACTTATGTTTACTCTTTTGTACAGCTTATCTTTTGATTTGAATTGTAATGCAATGATTTTACATCGAGTCATCGTATGACTATTAATTTGAGATGGTCAACCACCAACAGCCTATTGCAAGTTAGGCAGGCCAGGCCAACCAGACTAACAGTCTAAGATTGTATCACACACACACATTGTTATAAATAGAGTAGTCAGTCTCGCCAGACAGATCAGATCAAAACCTAACTAATAATACAAACCATTTAAATGAGAAAAAATCTAGTAATTTGCACGTAAATTTGTAATGTGCATTTTTCATATAAAAATTATCAGTATATATAAATTTTATTAAACTTTTTTTCCACTGTTTTTGAAAGTCGTTTATGGACAAACTGAAAATCAATATCTTTATCATTAAGTCTGTTAAATATGAAATAAAAACAAAATGTTTAATAATTATCGTTAAAATGAAATTGTCCAATAAATAAAATGTTTTCTTTATATTCTAAAAAATTGATATTATTTGCTTAAAGCAATAGTGATACTATAAAAACACGATAATGTATTAGTTTAGTAGTAATATGTTATATTTGGCGTTGGTTTAATTAATCCCTGTGTGGATTCAAACCTTAAATATAAATACGTTTTGTGTTGCTAATGTAAATTCCTAATTCCCATTACATTATAATGGGTTAATGCTCAGCTACACTTGAGAAATATTGTAAGCCCATGTAAAGAAAACTGTTGACAAGGAGCGGAGAGTGATAGTACATTACTCTCTGTAAAATATCTAACATAATATTATAATCAGTTAATCACACACGATGTCAGCTTCATTTCCCAAAGGTAACCCGTCCATGTCGACATTTCCGAATGACAACAAAAACGACCGCTATAGCTACGCTAGTTAAAAAAAGTCAGAAAATGTAATGTACACTGCAACACAGTATGTACCGATAAGCTATATACAAGGCATACGGTACACTCCATTCCACATTACTACAGTCGAGAGGGGCCTATTTTAAGGGATTTTCTTTTCTTTGAGTTAATCCCTATAAGTGCATACTTTCTTATGTTATAATTTATAATGGTATGTAAGTAGAATTTACGTTTACACTTATAGGTACTCACGAACGAAATAAAAATTTAGTTTGTGTCTATTGTGTCAGTGTAGAGACATTTAAGGGAAAGCAACTACAAAATGACTATGTCCCTATGTACATACATATAGTACATGTATAACACGATGTTCGACTTTCAAACTTTTCAGGAAAAACAAACAAGTTGTACGAATATATCTGTAGAGGCACACCTAAGAATATTGTTTGTATCTGTACCCTTATTCATTTGCCTACAATACATTATAATGCACTAGCATTTGTCGGTGGGACTATTATATCTACATTACACTGATGTGCAATGTATTTACAAAATCATTATGAACTACCATGGAGTGTGGTAGGATGTGGGTATATTCATAAACGAATATATGTTCGGGATATGGTATAGGTGTTTTAAGTAATACATAGAACCCCAAAAAAGAAAACTGTTTGTAATCTTAACCGAAATCCCATTATAGTATAAAGTGAACATGAAACGGGACAAGTAAATGGATACATATACATATCGGTAGTTAAATTCAACTCGTACTCAAAATATATGAAATACTGTACTGTATGCATTAGTAAATAGCTTGACTTTGAGCGTACTTGTGTTTAGATTAGTGTTATATGTGTGGATGTGGACAGTTCCCTATTTATTTTATACCTCTAATATTGAACTCGCGAGTTATTTCTTTCTGAGTCCATCTAAGGGTTTATTAACTGTATAGGATTAGAGAAAAGAGAGAAGAGGCGACCCGACCCTCCTTGAAAAGATAACTTTTGTGTTTGTGTGTGTGCGGAATATTGTCAAGTCAAGGTGTGCTATAGAGATTACCTACTCGAGAGACTTCATTTTATTTCAAGTTGACAACAATGATCCCTTGTAAGGACATTATTCATCAAAACTCATTCTTCCGTAAACTGCTACCCATTTATACTAAACCCAATAAATTATTGTCCATTTTAACTTTTCAATATATCCTTACTCTGTACTAACACTCTCAGTATACTCATATGTAAGCGATAAGAAAATTAAAACCATAAGCATTAATTCTATCCAGACTAGATTATGTTTGTTCCATATTATGATAATCTTTAAGCCCTCTATGCAGATCGAACCCAGACATGCTAATAAATAAAAGTGCAATTAAGATATGTCATTGCTGTACGGGGATACATTGACATCTGTACATGACGTAATATCGAATAGTGTCAATTTGTTGAATAATCTCTGTCTACACTATTATATCAGTTAATTGTGTAGTAATGTGATGATCACAAATACTTATGGCTTACACTTGTTGGCAATGTAGTAATTGTACTTTTATTGCCCTTGCCAATGATCCCAAATTAATGGGCCAATTTTTTAGAATGAGAATTCGTAGCTGGAATTTTAAGAAGTGTAAAAATCTTACATAACTTATAATCTAAACTGTCCCTTTTATAAAATGGCTGGCAAAATAATAATAATAACCTATGTGCATAATACATACATTACGTATTTATAACCAACTTAAACTGACTGACTGAAAGAACACAATATTACAGTAATCCATATTAAATATTATATTCTTCCATAAAAAAACTTGGGTTAAAACTCCCATGTAATCTTTTTGAACTGAGCTGACTAATCTTGACATTTCAATTCTCACTAACTGACGATGAGAGAATCAATGGACGAGTCTTTTATTTGCGATTGACGCAACCACAACAGTAAATAAATGAACTTTATATTCAGTTCCATATCAACCCATGAAATTTCAATATTCGCATCTGTCTGCTCTGTCTCTGTCTCTGCCTTAGTATAGAATTAAAAGATCGCTGCAAATAAGTACTAAAACATTACCATTACGCAGATTACATTGCCCAAATACAACCCTACAAAATATCCTGAATGCTGACAAGTTACTCTTGGCGCAACTCATCAGCTCGACTCATACGCAGACTAATCGCAAGTCAGGCTATACGGAGAAGATAACAATATTGTGTACTCTAAATATCCTGTCTGTATTTTATACCAGGTTAATAGTTATGGTCACAATTAAATATAATCAGAGCATGTAGTTATCGTTAATCATCATTACTATCAGAACATATATAAGTAAAAGTAACGTAATTTTATCTACAGGAATGTACTTAATGCAGTTAAATCCAGTAGAACTTGGACATGATCTCTATTCCTCATCATTTAATTGCAAGAACATTATTTACCCACTGCTTTTCGAAATAGATAAGAATGGAATTAGATTTACCAAGTTATTTACATACTAAAAGGGTCCATAATGCCCGGGTACGATATTCGGTTCAATATCTGTAGTAGTTATGAATAACCAAACGTGGGGCTTACTGATATTATACAGAATTGAAATGTAGATATGAGACTAGTAGTTTAGCAATTTAATTAACATGTATCGGGCATACCTGTAGCAGTTCCTTTCAGTATTACTGTCATCACTGTCTTTGTCTTCCTTGCCGAGAAGGGAAGCTACACTAAACGAGAGTTTTTTCTCAGTCTTCTTGTTCTGAATAATAGAGGTTTGGTGATGTAACTGCCGATCACGCTCACGTCTTTCATGCTCACTTATTTTAGGCTCATCTAAATCTACCTCCTCGTCCTCCTCCTCTTCCGCCTCGTCAGAAGTGTCTACAAAAGTGTCCTCCTGCTCATCGTCCTCCATCTCCATATCAATCTCATCCGTTGTCACCATTCCCGAGGCCGTCTTTGACTCTGAGTCAGACATTTTCATTGGAAAGGTTGCCACTCTCAAGTCGGCCAACGATAGGCCTTTCAACTCAATCACGATAATATTATAACTAAATTAATTAACACTCCCCAACTGTGAGTTTTGCAAATCCAACCTTCCGTTGGCAAATAAATTTGAAATAGGAGTAGTACTGATTTCCTTGTGTGTCACCATTGATTGACGTTTAGCGAATATCTTTGTCCTCCTCTTCAATGTATTAAATTAAATTAAAACACACTTGTATGTATAGGTAGTTATGTTAAATATCTTATATGTATAGGTAGTAAAACCCTGCTTAAGTTTTAAATAGTAAGTATGTCTTCAACTTCAACCTTATTGTACATATATATTTCAATTGGCATATTTACACTTGCCGTTTTGTTCTTAAATGCATTGTTGGTGTTTGCTCAGTAGTAGTGAAATCAAACTCTGTAAACGAATGTAGACGTAAATTGAATGTAGAGATTTATATCTGTAAATTTTCTTAGAAAATATATAACAGCAGATTTCACAAAATTGATGTCTTCTTTAGCAAACTGGAATTAAAATGTTGTTGTCTTGAGGTTGACTTGAATTGACTGGATTTGATTTGAGTTGCGGAGTAGTTTGTGTCTGTGTGACGACTTGACGGAGTCAAAACTCCAACTGAAGCTTTATTGCCCACTTGGCTCAAATTGCATGGTATCGCTAAATAATAGTTGTCGACAAATTATAGACAGAACGATGGTTATGAGTAAAGTGAGTTGTAGTGTGTAGTAACTTGAATTTATCAGATTGTCTATCTGAGCTTATTGATGTAGATGTTGTTCTTGTTATATGTAGTTATTGTTAGTTTCGCAGAACAGACAAAGTACATTGCATTTGCATGGCATGCATATTCACTACAATATAAATTATTACATGAAACTGGACTTATGTTGTCGTTCGTTATTTTTTCTGCTGTTGTGTTGTGGTGTAGTGCGATGAGGGATTTTTGTGCTGAAATTTAGCTGACTGTGACTGTGACTCGCTTCGTAATCGTAAACAAGTATGTAGTATATATTAAGATTTAGTTGAATATAAAGAACTGGAGTGGACTTTGGGAAATAAATTGATGAGGAGAGAGAGACAGATGACGATGACTGACGAGTGGTGGACAAATAACAAACGAGGAGTGTCAACTCCGAGTGCTCATGTCAAATTGACTCCAATCCAATCCCGTGCAGTTCATTCAGCAATAAGCAAATGTAGGCTGTAGGCTCCTATGTATTGTACTCGAATGTAGTTGCTTATATTCTCATATGCAAATGCGATGTGTGAGCATTACAGATATTGATGGTTTTCCCTCACTTTCCGAACAGCTTATGTAAATGGTGAATGTGCGAGTTTAAGTACGAGTCGACTTTGACTTGAGTCTTGCTTGTCGTTGTCCCTTTCTTTTCTTTTCTTGGAGGACTGTGTAAAACAAGTAGCTTTATAAATTGCAGTTGTACTTTTATCTGTTTTTCTTTCTCTATTCTGTTGTAATGTTTATTGGAAACTCTTCAGGATGACTTTGACTTGTTTGTAAGTAAGTAGTCAGTTGAATTGAGTTGGCTTGGCTTGGATTTGGATGGACTAACTAAAAACTTTAACGACAAATCAATCAATCAATACAGAGTGTACAACATCAAATAGGAAAGTGCATGCTTATATGTTTTTTTCAGATAACAATCTCTCTCTTATTTGACAACAGTGACGGAAACATGGGAAAGGAGAGACAATCCAATTCTGACTAATGAAGTCAACTCAAACACAACTTTTATATGCTAATGGATGGACGAAACTCAATGCGAAACAAGAATACAGACAAATTAATAGACTTTTATCCCCTTTCCTTATTTAAAAGATTCTAACTTGACTCCTCGAATGTCTCTTTTTCCTTCAATTAATCTTCATAAATAGTTACTTCAGTTAATTATGAACTATCGATTTGTAGATTTGAATTCTTAAGAAGCTATCCCCTAAAAATTATTGCATCTTCATTCTTTTCGTGTTGCCTAAGAAGCGGGATAATTTTTCTTATGCAGATTGGCGTTTGCAGTCAGCAATTAAATCGTTAATTGACAAATAAATACTGAAGTATGTAACAGTAGAAGTATTAAATCTTTTGATTTCCTACAACGCTCAAGGTATGAATCGAAAAGGTTGCTGTTAAATAGCTTCAATATATTTTATCCATATTATTTGGAGACGAGACACTATTACTGTACAACTAAACTGACGTTTAAGTTAAGTAATGTGAAGCGATAGGAACACAACAAGGATGGTTATTGCACGTGTTTCAACTTCTCGGTTACGTTGTGTTATGTTGATCTGTTTCTTTCTACTGCACTTCTTCCGATGCGATCCGGTTTCTTTTTTTACACCATGTGCTATACTTTTTATAGACTTCTGCTATGGTGGTGGTGTGTGGTGCACTTGAGTTACTTAAGTAAGTTGTGTAAATGCACTAACTTGACTCCCAGTTGTATAATAGTTTAGTTTAGACTTTTTAAAAGCCTTTGATATGTAACATGTATGTTAATATACTTATATGTATAATGTATGCTAATACTTATTGTTCTTTGGAGTATTTCTTCCGTACTTTTTGTCTCTATCTCTATCTATCTCACTTTTAAACAAATCCTCCACACAGGCAATCAATAAAAACTGTTAGTCATTTAGTTTGCAAAAGAATTTCTAATTGAATAACTAAATGAAATCACACATCTAATTGTATTGTACGTTGGTGAGTGGTTTTTATTGTTTGTTTGCTAGTTAGTTTTAGTTAGTATATGTTCTATTCTGTGTGCGTTAGGATGAGGATCGTGAAATAGTGGTTGCGGTTGTGTTGTGGTAGTGGTGAGAGACAGACTGAACCAGAAGGAGTGAGGAGTGCGAATGTTTCTTGCTTCAAAGTGTTCTTTTCTGTTGAACACGTACACGAAGCGACAGAGGAGCCAAGCCAAAGCCAAAGCCAAGTCGCTCAGTTAGAGTTAGATAGAGTACATAATAACATAACATAACGTGGAGCACACA
>JAQFYC010005357.1:0-14610 GCA_034694165.1 Tomocerus mixtus
TACATTGTATATAGTAAATGTTACCCAGTAATCCCAATTATGCTGTATTGCGTTATACTTTGTTTTGCAAATAGTTATTTTATCCTTTATCTTACATACTGTAGTTGTGTCGTAGGTAGCACACTGCGTATATTCATAGACTGGACACTGGCCAATTAGCTTAACAATGATGATGCGTTGTGCAAAACAAGTATGAATGTATTTACTAGCTAAGTACATACACACTTTTTAGTAAGGTCTATTTTGAAGTGATCGAAGATAATGAACAGAGGCAGAATACAAGATGTATTTGTTAAATATAATTCCTAGTCAATGTACACATTTACTCATTTGCTAACAATAGTATTCTCGCCTATGCTAGTTAGAGTTACAAAGTTTACAAATATAAATGGAAAGAAGGAGGATAAGTACACGAATAGGTTGTATTGGTCTTAATTTGAGTGTGCAAACACATTACGAGAGATGAAAGGCGACAGGGTCAATCTGTCGCATGTCTGGCTTCCTTGATGTGATGTGATGTTGGCATTGAGATGAGGATCACGTTAGGTTACATTTGGCTGGCGTGGTTTGGTTTGGTGTGGTGTGGTGCATTATACATAGGTATGAGTATCAAGCAAGAGCAAGACATACCTGATCGACCACTTTTTTTCTTTTCATCTTCCTGTCCTCTCTGCTAACAACAAAAAGGGACTTTAGCTCATTTTTACTCGTGACTGGAATACAAATAGCCTTTAATTTCTTGACAATCGAGACAAACTCACTAGTCAACAATGCCAGAAAAAGGAGAGGACTTGTTTTCTATTACTACAAACAAATAATATATACGTAAGCAACTATACATACATAATGCTACGCAAAATAAGCTGGCGTGGTGTGTTCGTAGATATTATGTATATGTCCATAGTTCCAATCTAACGTAAATACTACCTTAGATTTACATTTTACAATAGATTTCATTTTTTACAGGCTGTAATACCTTTATTATTGGTACATAATTTAGGAAGGTAGTAGATAGTAGGTACCACTAACTAGTACTCGTGTACCATGAGCAGAAGATATTTCTTTACATACAATTCCCTACGTACGTAGCATAATATGCAATAGTTTGTAAATTTGGTACATGAGTAGACTATAATGCTTTCACTTGTCCGTCCCTTGTGTCAACTAACATTATAAAAACATACACACACCCTTAAATCTCATAAAATCAAACGAATCCTAAGCTAAAACCTAAGCCAGAGCAAAGCCAAGCAAACCACAAGTACTAACCGTCAGAGGCTTGACCATGCTTCATCCGTTCTTCAAGTGCTTTTTGACTTTTATGGAGTCACTCGCTTTATTCAGGCGAATGTCACCTCACAGACTCTCTGATCTTTCTCTCTCAATCCTACTTACTACCTACCTATGGCAAAATCCTCTCTGTCTGACGGAATTTTATAACTCTGTGGTATGCTACCATATGAATGATATATTATAGCTGTATAATTATGTGAATTATGTTATGTCCACCGTGTATATAAGTATATGTAGAGATTCTTTGCATTTTAGTTACGTGGATAGTTTGCTCATTCACGTCACAAAACCAAAAAGCTGGTAGAAAAATGTAGATGAACACATGTATGTGTATTTTAATATTAATATTGCTTACCATATATATCAGAAGATGCTCAGCATGAGTTTAGTTTAACAGAATAGTAGGATAACCAAGACTCATTGTCAAAATAAAGAATCTTAAGTTGCTCACAGTATGACGGGCTGCTGAACTGGGGTTGATGTTGATAATATACTTAAACCTTAAACGTAAAACCAAAACCAACTATGTGGTATTTATTAGAAAGGTATGCATGCATGGATTATACTACTTACAGTACATGATAGACATGCTTGTGTATTAAAAAGTAAAGCTAAGCTAACTACAGAACAGAAATCGTTTTCATTATCTCTATACTGAACTGACGTAGGCATAAAATTCACATCACATGGACTCTACGACCCGGTATGCATATCAATAAAATCAAACGAAACTATCACACAGCGACAGACTTTTCTTTTACTACTTTTATTATACCTATAATGTATCCACGCTGTAATTGCTATGTATTTATGTACCTAAAGCTGAGCGAAGGTAAGCTACTATAGTAAAAAAACGGAAACATAACAACTCGTAATGTTATATAGTATTTATGTATATTCACATGCTGTCTACAGTCTACAGTATATGCACGTATCTACCTTACATATTAATACCTTCCTCCTCTCATATTGCTTTTACTTTACTTTACTTGCCATCTCATCAACTATGCTCGATCAATGCAATTCAATGCTCAAGTGCCATCCACATCCACAGATTCTCTTTTTGTATTGGTAGGGTAGACTGCGGCTTGTCTGATAGGCAAAAATCCTTTTCTTTTGGCAAACACTCACACAGCCGCACAAATAGCACGAAAAGAACGAACCTCTGTAGCAAAAGCCTAAGTCTAAACAGCATACATGTGCATTTTTAAATCACCTCTCCTTCAGTTCAAGTGTCTACCGGTTTTAGGTTGTTAAACCGTTATTATGTGTGTTACTAGTTGGATTCGAGTTGGGTTGACGTGATGTGATGATTTAGGTAGTTTACATTAATTGGTTTCTCAAATAAATTCTTCAACCTCTATAGGAATCCATTCTGCTAGCGACTACCTAAGTAAGTTGGCGTACCACAATTAATTAATTCATAATTCATCACTTCACAGTTCACAATACATCACTGCATACTGTACATACCAATTAGGGGTAGCATTTGGCTGCACGTAACGAAACTCAGTTTTCTTCAATAGTAGTAACTGTTATTGCACTATACCTACTTAATTTACACATAGCAAACTACAGACATATTGAAATACTTATAGTAATCAACAGATGAAGCATCTTTTGTACATGTCTTAAACGGTGAATTCCAAAATAAAATAATGGCGCAAGAAATCTTTCTGTTAACAACACAATTTAAAATGAAAAGCAGCAATAATTTATTATAGGTAGTAGTAGTAGATATACACACAAAGTTACATCTTACAGATCAATTGTTTGTGTATTTTAAGCTTACCCACAACCGACACCCACTACCCACACCATCATAAAACATACAAATTAGAGTTTATGTTGAATGTATTTACCTACATATTCCTCTGGCGGCGTTTCATGTGTGTGGTGGTCTGGTTGGTGTACGTAAAGGTTTGTCTTCCCTCTCAACTTTCTCTTTGCCTTTATGTGGAGCGACTTGTCTGCATGTGCAGACAGGTAAAATAGCAATAGCAAAACTTACCAATAGATCTGGTACATACATCTTAGATTATTTTGTACTAAGATGAATTCCAGCTCATAAATATATCTTCTGGTTGTGAGTTGAACTGTTTAACTCCTATGTACATATATTGACTCACAAGTCGCTACTCACTGCTGCTCTGAATACCTCTTCATATAATTGCATTGGTACACAGCTCCACATTCGTATTCTTATGTCGGCAAGGGTAATTTTACACACCTATATCGTATATGAAGCTTAGTAAAACTGACAATATAATTCTAACTTGAAAATCTATTCTTTAGAGTACAATCTGTATTTCATGAGAGCCGAGTAGGATGGATGGGAGCGCCGACAAGGCATGATTAGCCATACAGTGTGAACTGACTGTATGTAGAAACATAATACAAGGAGGCACAATAATGCAACACAACCTCATACAACCAACACAGAGCATGAGATTCAAAATTAACAATAAGATTGAGGACGGCAAAAGTAAAAGTAGTTTATTGATTTAGTGATAAAACGTTTTTCTTTGTCATTAAGCATGTAGTGAATGATGATTAGACAAAGCAGTAGGTAGGAAGGCTTGAAGTAGACAGTAGACACACATACGGGCTCCGACTTTTCTTTGCTCTAATTTCCTCCTATGAATCTCAATAATAATAGCTCTTATGCAAACCAAACAAAAATTCATATAAATAGCTATAAGTATTAGCTATTAGCTCCATTAAATGATACTTACCAAGGTACTACAATTTAGTTTGTATTATGGTATATTGTCTACTGAAGATATTATGAATCTGTTTTAGTGTGCCAAACTTGTTAATCATGCATGTACATATGCATTATAAGATGTCTGTTTGTCTTTCTATATATAAGAAGGGGAAAGGGGGCAGTTGAATCCTTAAGCTTGCTAACTCATCGTCATTTTCCTTACATATGCCTAACATGTGAATATACCCAGTTTATTAAGCCATACTGAACCATTTATGAATGTATGTGCTTATGAATGTATTTAAGCACTGTTAACAATGAGCGTCAAGCGTAGCTTATTGTTAGCTCTCCTCTGAGAATTACAAATACATTATTGGAATCAAGCTTGGATTTTTTATCTCTCAGCTTCTCTCTTCTTCAGATCCTTCGTTGACGTTGTGTTGTTGTGAGTATAGAGATGCTGAGCTTGAGTGTGTGTGTGTGATGTGAAGCAAGATTCACCATGCAGCTTAAATACCTAAATAAATATAGATACATACTTTATATGCTAACTATGCAAACACATACTTATATCATAAATGAAATTATTGAAGTCCTTATTTACATATGTATCTATATATAGAAATTTATATAATAAGTACATTTTGTTAGGATATATTATGATGAATTAAATTGTGGTAGAAGTGGAGACATAGAGAAGAGATGAGGTATTAAGAAAATGTAATGTAATGTAAGTAATAAGTTTAAGTAGACTGTATGATGAATGCAAATAGGCATAGTAAATATTTAGTATTTTATAGGCATACATAAGTATTGCATATGTTAGATAGGGTTACGTAGCCCTTAAATATTTAAATATTGAATGTAATGCACATATAAATATAGTATGTACGTGTAATAGAAGAAAGAAATGTATAAGTATATGAGTTGAGTGAGATGAGAGAGACAGAAGAGTGAAGGGGGCATTATTAGCATGCATTTGAATACCATGACTCTCACATTACTCGACGATTACTCACAAAAAACGTAGTATTCATCTCATCCCGTCTCTTTCTCTCTTTAAGATTAACGGTCAGACTGGGCAGACATAAAAAGTTTGAACGGTTCAAGTCGGGCATTCTTAGATCCCATAATAAAATATGTTTAGCCCTCCCGCTTGAGGAAAACATTTCTTGCCCTGTCATAAATTAGAATATTAGAGGAATTTTCTCTACAAAGGGCTCGGCAAAGCGATATCATAAATCCAATGTATGAAACTATGACAGCAATGGCTTCGTTCCACCTTCAGGCTACGCATAGTAATATACAGATCTTCCTCATTTTACAAACAATCCTACCTTACATTACATTACACTATATTACCTTCACTTTAAATTTACTTTTCTATCTGCACTTAACAATTTGTTGGTAATGTCTTCTCTATCTGTATGTACATATGTATGTATATGTGTATAATATATGTATCTATTACATACTAATACTAGCTATTACCCATCTGCAGTCGAAGCTTAAATCACGTAATATAACTATGTATTTATTCTTATATTTTGTATTATAGTTATAAATAACCTATTACTTATAATATGCAGTTTCACCAAATTACAAACTATTGCATAAAATATAGCATTATTCCATTCCTCTATGTTTGAGCACATCTTTAAATTAGTGAAGACTGAATAAGTATACAGAAATATATACTAGCAGACTAGTTGTACATAGTATAAGCATTTGATACGGCTATGTTTTGTGAATATTGTGTGTAGTTCATATGGATATGCATGTACAGGTAGAAATTGGTGGTAGAAGATGTACTGTAGAATTTGTAGAATTTGTAGAATGCACCGCTAAAGTACAGATACTTACATGTATACAGCTGCATATGATAATAGTAATTTAAATTAGCGATAATGAATAGTTAGAAATAATAATAATGCATATAATGTATCTTATGTAGATAATATGCAAAAGCCTGATCATATACATAGGAATAACCGTGTGAATTAGAATTTGACCTAAAGGAAGATAAGGATAAGGGTTCCTTAGAATTAGGGTTCTGTTGAAGAATTTATATCTGCTTTCAATAATTATACGCGTTAGATATATTTAGCATCTCATTTGCATCTATGTTAATTCCTATTGAATAATCTATCCTGTCACGACTTCACTGCTCAATGCTATTATTGTCTGTCTATTGAGTATTGACGAATAGTTTGTGACTACAATAAATAAATAGTCACAATCACAATCAGTGAATAGATACACTACACTGACTATTTGTTAGTATGTATCAACATCATATTATATGTACTATACAGTTATCAATTCCTTAATTTATTCTATGTGAATAATAATAGATGTTTATTTTATGTATGCGGAGAACTATGTGCCAAAATATTGACAGGGACACCCCACAAGTCGGATAAAATATGAGAGAGCTACCTGCAAATCAATATGTAATGAAATCGAGAGCCCTTTGATTCTTTATAACCAAACTCCTGTCAATAGCTTGCCATTGTCAACAGATGCCGATTATTTTATATGAGAGGCTCACAGCGGTGGTACCCTTTCTAAACTCGTAATCATTTCAGGGTACTTCTTCTCCCCGACCGAACCCAAATAGTAAACCTTATCCTATCTGTACTCAATACACTATTTGTAGGTACCTGTACATCCTTGTCTAAAGGATTTAAAGCTAATGTACACTGTCTGCTTAGATATACAAATACTTATACGTACTCTTGAGCTTATATTAACTGTGGGCTCCATATAAGTATAAGGAACATGTTTTAACTAATAAACAGAAAACACAATCCTCCTTCTTACCGACCATTACACACACTTATGCATTTACCTTTGTAATAATAGATTGAAAACATCACATCACACACAGAGTTTAAGTGCCATGTCCTCTGGATAATCCACTCTGATCCCATTCTTAATGTAATAAAATATAAGTATACTTTCCCTGTAATACCGTGGTCTTAGTTGTTTTGTGTAATATTAAATGTGTAACGAGCACATTATTAAAAGTGTCCCACCAGCAGCATTATTGCGTTTGTACGTAATTTACTAATACGGTTTATTTACCTATGTTATGTTGTAAGCTGAAGTTGTGCTCATAAAATATATTTCACATGTAAATCTAATGTACTATAAATGTAGTATGTAATGTTGTCCTAAGGCAAATGAATGAGTGATTCTACTTGTAGGTAGTAGTTGTAGTTTTATGTTATAACTATTAAAGTGGCCGACTGTGTATTGTATTATATTTTATGCGAATGTGATTTCTCTGAGAAGATGAGCAAGTAGTTATGTATGTACGTTCTAGCTAGCTGTGCAGTACAATAATGTTTTTCCCTGCTGCGATTAGAATTTAATTAAAAATTCTCGCATATGCGCCAGGTAGGTAGCTTTTATGTACATTTTTCTAGGATTTTGTTAAGTTGATGCGACACGATAGTGCAATGTTGAATGTGCCCAGACTTTTGACATGGTTAAAGAATTTATTAATTTACACAGGATTTTCCTTGCTAAGTAAGTGCAAAGGGGAGGTTGCGTCCTACACACACTTTCTGAAACCATCACGGCAAAGCTAAGCTAAGCCAAGCCAGTTTATAATTTATGTTAGTATACCATACGAGCAATAAAGACTACTAGACTAAAGTAAAGTACCTATGACCTGTACATTCTGTACGGCTGGCTTGGCTTTTGCTCCCTATATAGAGCACAATTTGGTTATACTTAGAAATACAATGGAATTGCTATGCATTGCGTTGACAATGAATGAGTGAGTTGATTACAGGTTTAGAAGAACTCTGGAATAAATGTTAGAACGATCAGCGAAGCCATGGCCATGCCAAGTCAAAGCATTCCAAGCCACTCACATCACATTCTGTGTCTGTAGGTTGTGCTAATACCATGTCCTGAGAAAATGATATATACTTAGCCTAGCCAGAAACACCGAAGCGCTTTTATTACACGAGAGGAATCACCATTAAATGAAGGAAATGGAGAAAACGCAAATATACAATTAAGACACACATTATCAATATCCACTCGACTAAACTGAATCCAAATCCATTCCAGAACGAGAATGAGGAGGGCTAAGGCTTCTAGCGTACCAATTCAAAGAACAATATACAGCTTATAAATACATTATTATATTATACATAGCAGTAAAGTACAAGTATATGTATGTATACAGTCTAACAGGTCTTTTTCGTTAACGTTAACATTTATTAACCGATATCACGTTTTCTTTCTCTCTCTCTGTCTGTGACATGACAGCCAAAAGTCATGTAAAGCTCTTAACTAATATTGAATACAGGTCATTAATTGATTCTTATAAAGTAGCTTAATTAACTTTATACTTTAGCCTTCGTGAACGTGTGTTATCGTCAGCTAGATAAATACATGCTAGCTATTACCCTCTGTGTCTACAATGTAGGTAATACTTATAAACTCCCAAATATCACAGGTGCACACTAAAGATAACAAAGCTCCTATGTATCTATGTAATAATGCTGTAGCTAAAGTTAAGTGTTTCGTGATTGTGTTAACTTTATGTGCGGCTCGGCATTGTTATTATCCCGATCACTATCTACAATCATGATTATTATTTTATTAGAACTCTTCGGCTCAACCAATTAATTTAAACATTTAACTTTACCTATGGCATTCACTATACGAACATTACATACGATATACTCTTTGGGAAAATAATATCTTGCTTTGCCTTGCAAACATACCGTCTTCTAATAAATACTAGGCTTACTACCATAAAAACCGATTTGGGATACCAGGGGAATCAGGGATATTAAATGAGCAATGATTTTGGAGTTTACTATTCTGAAAGTCTATACACTACTTTTTTTGTGAAAATGAAATAAATTACAGTAAAACGATATTTTTACCTGAGATTCGCGATTTTGTTTTGTACAATATTTGAGCGAATGTTAAAAAATTGAAGCAGATTAGTGTACCAATCAATGTTTTTCAAATATCGATAAAATCAAATGTATTCCGGGTAATGGAGACAATATCAGTTTTACTGTATTAGTATGGGTGCATTAATTATAAAAAGGAAATCAAACCAAACCACTGCATTATTGTGTGGAGCATTGTCTTTTGTCTCTGCCTGATAAATACAGTGGTACGTATTTTGCGTTTCAATTGAGCATGACATGATATATTGCTGCGTTTCTTGTATTCATCTTATGAGGACGTAGTCAAGGAAAGCGTATAAGCATTTGTATGTCTTGTGTGGTTCTATAGTTCGTGTTGGTTAAGCGATGACGATGGGTTGCTCATGATGAGAGTTAGGTGGACGTGACTGTGACATGAATTATTGTACACATACATAGTTAATAACAAGAAGTTTCAAGCCTTAAGGGACCGTACAAATATTAACACACTTGACTCGTAAAGTAAAAGCTTCTTATAGATTTATTACATCTAGGAACAATCAGTCATAGCCTTAGCGGACTAGACAAAGCCAAGCCTGCGTTTACCAAACATCATTTTTACTAACATTGTGCTGATAATCAAGCTAACATACCTACATATTATATGGTGCAATATAAAATGCGATGTAAGTAATTCAACCTTACCTTATGTACGATTAGTGAACAGGATACTTATCATCATCAACATGGAAATGTTGGTAATTGGTGTGCATAGTTGTTCTTGGTATGTGGTAGAAAACATGATATTTATTTATTATGTGTATCTGCTTATTAAACAAAGTAATTAATGTGTAAAAATTACGCTACTGCAACATAACCTCGTAAGTAATAGTAATAGGAAACTGACTGTAAGCGTACGTACACATGTCACAGCAAAAAAATTGCATTTAATCTATAGTCTCCTCATTGCTCATCATCATCATTGTTAAACACTAATTTTTATAGCTAGAGATTACATGCTGACAAGAAATATTATAATCGATTCGGTTCACAGTGGGATTTTACCACTTGAACTGAACTTTCTTGTGAACCAAATTCGTGACGGAAGTGTAAAGACATGCCTTAAACTTTTTAACGTTATACAAAACACCCAATACATACACACAAACATGCGTCTAATAAATCTACAGGACAGGAAAATTCCTCTTTATTACAGAATTTATAATGCCTATTAGCTATGCATTGCTATGAAATGTGTTTACATTAGTCGAATAAATGGATGTTTACAGAATGAGCATTTCCTTACTTGAAAAATTGTCGTCAGCATAGCTTTTTACAGACATACAAACAAAACACATACCTAAATATCTAATCTACCTATTACCTATGTACATACATAGCATAGCTAGTTCTTTTATGGAAAGTAGTAATGAGCTTTATGTTCCCGGAGAGTTTACTTATGTACATTTACTACGTTAGCTATTCCAATTCGGAGTGCAATACTTTCTATTATCTGTAATATTTACTTTTCACTTCAGAGTATACTTCACAATCCTCTTCAATTTACGGCATGCTAAATGCATTCTTAGTTCGTACCCTACTATAACCCAATGTAAATAAATAGTGTGTACAGGGAATACATATTTACCTATGCCTTCTACAGATATATCACTATGTAGTAGAAAAAACTATAAAGAATAGAGTCGACATCGACATCGACGTAATGTAAGTATGAAATAATTTAGGTAAGGAAGGCTCCCTGCCTATGTTTGTGTATATGTATGTAGATTGGATGAATGTTTTGTTCACAACAGGCAGAGCACAGGTAAGTCAGTCAGAATTCAAATTGGGAATTGGGACTGGGAGTGTCCACTCGTCACAATAAATGAAATAGAAATACACGAAGCCAAAGCCAAGCTGCACATACATACAACACAGAACCTATATATAAAAGCTTCCCTATTATTCAGCCTTTCTACTAATGTTCTCTTCTATATTTCCATCGCATCGTTTATTAAAAGTTAGCCAAGCAAGGGGAGATAGATTCAATATGCTTGCATGTTATAATATTGTCTTTTTGCTCTCTGGTCTGGTTTGGTTTGGTCTTAGTGTTTTGTTCTCTTCTGTTTGTTAATGTAATTCCATGCCAGTGGATTTTGACTTCAATACCTAGGTACATCTATAAGTAAATGCTTACATGTTTATATGACGGCTATTAGTACGAAGTTCATTTTCATCTATCCAATTCCAACTAGGACATATAAATACTAAGCCTTTAAAATCATACTCTCCTATTCTATTTACTGGTGCATTTACAGTAGAGCACATAGATACATAAATACATACATAGTACATTCCTATTTGAATTTAGGTTGAGTGGTATGGTATACTATGTAGTATATAACGTTTTGTATATGTTTGAAATGTATATGTACCTATGACCTATAGGAGTAAATAGCTACTTAAATATATTATGCATATTTGTATGCCTTGCCATTCATCTACATAAACTAAACAAGAGAGGCACAGAAGCTTGAAGCATATATGCAAACGAGTCATTGAACAAATGAGACAAAAATCATTTCGGGCATCATATGCAAATGAGTCTTTGCCTTCTGCAGTGCCTTTCCTTGCCCTTGCCTCTCTCTCTCTCTGTCTCTCTATCTGTCTGCTGTGCTGTAAGGGAATTCATATTGTTTGCTAATATAATACAATATTATAATAGTATAATGCCAGTAGAGTAACTAACACAATGTAATGTAACTGAACTGAACTATGTAATGTAAAGTGAACAGAAGAGAACAGAGCAGGGATTGATAGAGAATGGAATGATATTTGCATCTAAATAAAAACACCATAAATACAAGAACAAAACTGGTATCTTTGCCCTCCGAGCTCTATATGCAAATCACTTCCTTTCTTTCGATTATTCGTTGGTTGGCTTGGCTGGCGAAGGCTCGCCTGGTTGAATTGGCGGTTGTGTACTCTATGTTACTTACTTAGCTGCATTGAAATTTGAAATAGCTTGTTAGTCTCTTCTCTTTCGTTGGCTTAACTCTCATTCCTCCACTTCTACTTCAGCAATCCAATCCAATTCTAACATCGACAATGAACACTTTGTTCATCTCCTCAAATATCATGCCATGCTTGGCAAGTAGGAGCCTTATTTTCTAAATACATTCATGTCTACAATGCAAAAACAAAGCTACATTATATATGATACTACAGAGATAAATATGTGTGCTAGTATTTGCTATTTACTCGAGTAAGCTAACGATAAGTATGTATAAGTCTGTATAAATAGGTATAGTTATATCTAGTATACATAATACATATAGTATACAATTCAAAATAACTTCAACATCCCCATCTCTTCATTTTCTCTTTTGCTCCGTTTACACTAGTAAAATGTTTTAGGAATGCATGTATTTATAGGGTCTCTATTATATCCATCTAGAACAAATGATGTCTTGTCACTCTACTATGATATTTTGTGCAAAAAATGAAAAAATTTGAAAATACTTGTGCGTAATAACCTACTGCCTACATTTATATTTGTTAAAGAATAGACACATTGAGACCTTAATTGACTTCCAAATTAATAATATTTAATTACATTGTTAGTACACATTATTCAGACGCTCCGTGGAATTCTAAGCGCAAAGCACTGTAAGCTGAAAGTACCTAAATGGTCTTAAAAAAAGATAAAAAGCTAAAACATTACTATCCTTTTCGATACTTTCTATCTCGAAAATTCCTAGTTTAAGATGCAACTTTCTAATTATATCTCAAAGATTCGGGTTTACTACAACAGTAGTTGTATTTACTTATTATCATAATTATAACATGTATTGTGTGTGAAAACTATTTACTAAAAGACAATTGCTACATAAGTGAGCATTGGAAACGCAAATTGAATTCAAGAGTAAAAATCTTGAAATGCTTAGGATTGTTTTAGAGAACCATTCACCTTTCTTCTCCATTCACACAAAAGTTTAAACTATTGTGAATAACAAAAAAAATTTATTTGCTTAACACAAAAGGAAAATAAATTCATGTGATGTGTTGTGAGAGCCTCCGCTAATTGTAAAACGAAGGAAGGAGCTCCACAGACAAAACGATGAACATAGAAATATTAAATAAAATCCTCGAAACTAAATACTTGTAGAAGGGTTGAATAAAAAATGGAAAGCAGATACCGCATTGAAGGTAAGGAGTTACCACATTCCCATTCCCAACGAACTAGAAACAGAAATTGCAGTCGAGTCAAGACAAGACCCAAGTTTCAACAATTATAATATATCAAATAAATGATTCTTGTTTAGAAATCTGGTCCTCCTACATATTTTGTACTCTTTTGTATTTGATTTGAACGGACATAGTTCATAGTTATCTCTGTGGCTATATATGTATAGTAAATCCATGATTTTAGTGATGAGGTTACTTAGTTTTGCTATTGTACTACCTGCCTGCCCATTTGAGTATCCTATTCGTATGGTGTGGTGTGGTAAAGTAAAAGCAAAGTGGATTGGATACATAACAGACTAATGGATAGATACATTGCTTATTTTCTCATGTTAAGGTAATATCTTCTAAACTTGGGCAGTAGTTGTAATATAATTCAGTCTCTCCTCTCGTGGTTTGGTTTCCTTTCATTTTACCTACTCTTTTACTTTACTGCGCCCATAAGAAACGAAGGAGAAGCGTGGCTTGGCCTGCTTTGTCTTCCCTTGGTTTATGTTTAACTTAACCTGCCTACACTTTGTAACTAACACAAACTATAAGTAAAGGGTTGAGAAAATAATGGGAGAGATCATATGATGTTGTTTTAGGTTCCTCCTATATGGTTATGTTATCTAATGCAATAAAATAGGTACCTTGTATTCTTGAATTCATCCCAGTCCACTCCAGTGTAAGTTTAGTACCTAGTTACATACTTACTTGCGTATACAGATAGGTACCTTAAAAATACATACATATGCATACATACCAAAAACTTAGCCAAGGATAGCATAAAAGAATGTTTGGCTTGGCTAGGTGTAAGTAGTCATGTCCTCGTCTGTCTGGTCCTGGTCTCCAGTTCTGTATAGCAAAGCTAAACTAAATACATTGCATACCTGAGTTACCGCATATTGTATAACACGTTTTCTATAATGCGTATTTCAGGTATCTTAAGCACATGCAGGGATGAATTCAATCCAATCCATTCCAAACCAGCTAAAATGATGGACCTTGAATTTTTCATGTGTCCTGTCTTATCTTTTACTTCGTATGTAGGTAGTAGGTAGTAGGTATTCTGTGCACTGGGGTTTGGATTGGATTGGCTTGGCTGTAGGCATGCATGCACGTTGTTCTTGTAATTCTCAAATGCACAAATCGTGTAGGTATTAGGTATGGAATGGAGATATGTACAAATATGTAGAGCCTAGACTGAACTAAGTGAGTGTAAAGTAAAGGCTTACGTTAAGTTGTATACGATTAGTAAGGGAGCGTGGATTTGGAAGGTAAATTCAACTTCTCCAACTATCTCTTCTCATCCTCATCCTCATCTCACAGTAAGAGAAACATTAAGATTTCGTTGGGGATGCGATGCATTGCGGGCATGGTTTTCTTATGTGCTATGATGTGAGCTAAAGTTGTTCACTTAATGTCGACTCGACTCCACTGACTCCGCTTTTTTATAACAATGCCCATTTATGTATGTTG
>JAQFYC010005358.1:0-14610 GCA_034694165.1 Tomocerus mixtus
GTACGTTGTCGGCTGTCTTTGCATTGAGACTTTGGAGAGTACCCCAACCGCTCTCTACTTGGGGTACCTTAGTTAAAGGTTAAAACATCTATTGCATCCGATGCAAAAAACAAAATCGTTGGGCTGGGCACCTAATAGTTAGTGTTAGTTAGTAGTGTTTCCATTCAAAATATTTGAAAAACCTCGCGCTGAAAATAGGAAAATTTTTATATCCAGTTTGTTTTGTCAGGTCAGAGGTCAGGTCAGTATCATTAAGCTGAATTGAGGAAAACTGCCCAATGGATCCAAAAACCGTAAGTCAAGTACTTATTTACGTAAAAATTTACATTTAACCTAACTTTAACCTAATTATTTTGAAACTTTAAAACAATTAAATAAACTGGGACAATTTTCAAATGTTCCTTATCAGGAAAAGGCACTTTACCCCAACCAAACTATTTTAATAATTTTATTTAATAATAATTTTCAAATTTTTTACATACTTATGATAAGGACAATAAGGAGCAAGATGAACGGGACAATGAAATAAATTCCAATCAGGATTTCAACATGTCGTTTGACGAAGGAAACCAAGAAATTGTCAATCAACAGCAGGAAGGAGAAGGGGACATTGACGATGAAAATTCAAACTTTTTGGAAGGTAAACCTGCAAAATATTAGTATTTAAACAGACGATTATTCAAGCTTTGCATAGATTGCCTGCTAATTTTGATGCGTTTGTGATATTGTTTTGCATGAAATTGGATATTTAGATGCCCTGAAAGCAGTTCATCATAATTTTGAGGCCTGGAATTCATTGCTGCACGAATCAAATGAAGAAATTCCAATAGTTGCTGAAATTGCATTTAGCAACTGTCAGGAGGTAACAAAAAATAACGATTGTTTAATTTTGTGATGCAATAATAGTATTTTACATAATATACATATTTACACTGTATTTGTTTGATATCTTTTAGATGAACGATATTAGAATCGACTTGGAGTCCAAATATGTTGAATTGGGAAACTTGGCCGGAGATCTAAATGTACTCTATAAAGATCCGGAGCAGTTGCAGATGAGCATGCAGACTAATGAAGACGAGGTAGTCAGTCAGCTAAACGGACCCTGACTGAACGATTGCAAACTGTCGAATGATAAGTACAAGTTCGTATATATAAACCTGAGCTGAACTGCTGCTAATTTCGTTAAAAATGTATATATTTCCCCATTATAAAACTTACTTCTTGTGATCGTCGACTTATTCCATTTAGTCTTTGTTATTCATATATATCAATATTGTTGCAATTGATATCCTCGGGAGGTATCTTATACTTTACACTTACAAACATGTTAAAAAGGCAAATAATAATAACTATATAAATGTAAAATAAGAACATTCATATATAGCACATTGCATTGTTTGAAAATAATTTTTATTTACAAGTACCTACGATCATACTAGATATGTACCGTACCTCAAGGTACAATGTAGCAGGCTAAGATGTGTAGACATACAAGAGCGACAGGTTCTTCAAACTTAGAGGGATATTTACTTTGTAATATTACAAACTTAAGCAAGATAAACAACTTAAACAAGTAATATGAGATGCGACAACATCTAAAGATCAATGTAAAATTCCCAAGGCTTGAAACACGTTCAGCGTATCACCACAAAATATATTACAATTAGATAAGAAATGCCTACTGACTCGCATTTTCAATGATTTTGCAGACATTTGTTTTCTTAACTGGCTAGGGCTAGATCACAACACCCCTGTGGTTCACATTTCAAGTAAATCGTGCTAAATGGTGTAGAAATGGAGCTTGTATGAGTTGTAAGTTAACATCATCATTCTACAAGAAGCTGTTTTTCCGGAATTAGGATTCTTGAAAAGTGTAACCCCTTCTTAGCCAGGAGTATAGTAAATGGCTCACCTCTGGTTGCATTATGACATATCACATCAGTTAACATACAGTAAATCTAATAATCTTCCGAGAAAAGAGTCAAATAGTAAATGAAATAAGGAGGACTGTCTTTGATTTAGTAACTTTCCCACTACTTCAAAGCATTTTAGTTGAGTTTCTTTACCTTTGATATGATATACCAAACAAAGCAGAAGCAAGTACTACTAAAAGTCGGAAATTTGTTTACAACAAGATATGTAGTCAGTTTGTTTTTGTAGTGGTGCCTTCATTGTATTGTATTGTAGTATCTGTATATATAATATTTCGGATAACACTTGATATCGAATTTTGGTTTTACTCTAATAATTTGTAAGGAAGTGTAATAGAGCACAACAAAATTAATTAAGCGTGGAGACGACAATGTATAAATGTAGTGTAGCGTGGTTAGTGGTGAATAGAACAAAGAGAAAGCCATTTCTCCACAAATTAATACGGAGTCACTGACCTCTCTTCATTCTGTCGATAATTATCGTAGAATCGGGTTATAATGATACTTGTGTTCTATTTGTATATGTACTGTAATATTGCTGATTTCGTAAATGCATGTCCCAATTTCTGTTTCAAGTAAAGCAAACGTAATTGAGGTCCCTATTATATTTATTAGGCTACCATTCACCACCATCGAGATTTGAAATGACAATGGTACCATGAGATTGTATATCAATTCATCCTGCATACAATTTGATATTTGCGCATGATGTAACATAATGTATTTATAAATAGCTTTCCAAATGAACTAAATATTGTACCTATAACTAAACTTTACGACTTTACACCACACTTATGATGAACGGAACTGATCGACCCTGTAGGCGTAGGTATAAGAAGAAAAAGTGGGTGAAAGTGTGATTTCACAACAACTGATCTAATATTTCACACAGATGCTTGTATCATACTTTTTTCATGAAAATCATTTTAAAGACCAAAGTACACGAATTACAGTCAAAGGACAAAAATAAGTAGCTGTACCAATAAGGCTCGTCAAAAGAAAGGATATTTTTTAACGAAGTACTCCCGAAGTAGTAGGAATTCTTTAGAAATGAATGCATACAGATGCATACCATACGTTGCAGTATTGACTGGAACGAATTGCTGTTCAAATTCAAACTAGAATTCATTTTACACAATGCAAAGCTATGCAGGAAGAACCGCACAGTCAGACAGAAGCGCATATTTTCGTTCATAGGATTTTTGAAAGGTTCATCGAAAGTACATAGAATTTAGAGCAGGATTTTGCCCTGAGAGGTTTGGAAAGCTGCTTTCAAATATTAAATACCAACTTAAGTGTTGATATTTTCTGAGAAAAACAACTATCTGCCCCATAAGTTTCTCCTCCAGCGGTCATTGTCTTATCATTGCATTTGGCTTAAGTGTCAGTCTTTTCTCCATTTTACCAGATGTTTTCAATTACTTTAGATCTTCACTTGGAGGTTTACAAATAATACTAATGTTCGCTATAAATGTGGTACCATATTTTCTGAATTTGAGCACATTGCTCTTGGGTGTTTTGTACATAGTACTATATCATCAAAGCACGGATGACAATTTTGCCTTACGAGTTCTGTAGTTTGCATTCAATTTTTCTTTATCTGTGTAGCCTATAGGAGAATAAGACGAAAAAAGGTATTTTACGGTATTTATTTAGTGCCTACCAAATATAACTTGTGACTAGAGAATTTAATCATCTTAAAGAACACCCTTACAGATAACCCGAAATTTTGAAGGCCGTAGATTATGTCAACTATGTGCTAGAGAAGTCAAATTTTTGCATAAATTGAGGACCTTTGGCACTTTAGCTAACAATTTTGGTACTTGGTGGGTACCAAATTGGTGTTTCAGCAACCATATATAAACCTTCAGTACTATTCAGTACTTTTGGGGAGCACAAAATAGTTCCTAAAGAACCAGGTGGTTGGTGTAGGAGGAAATTTTGAATGGATACTAAATTTTAGAGCTCTAATTCTAGGAACCAAAATTGGTGCTTTTGGGGAGCCAAAAATAGTTCCTAAAGTACCAAAGGTGGTTTGAGGGGTACTAAATATAGTTCTCCCCCTACTACTATATTTGGTCTTATTCTCCTAGCTGCTATGAAACTTGTAAGTTGTAAGTAAAAGTATTCAATTCAATTTAAAGTCACAATACAATGAACTTTTCATACAAGGTCGAAGGCAAATACAAGTATAACATAATGCCAAGCTAAGCGGCTTACCAATAATACATTCTGATTCTGACTCAATGGTATGTATGTAGGTACTGCAGGCAGTAAGCGAAATCGGACATTACGCTTTATGTTTTTTGGTCCAAAAATTGAGGTTCTGCTGAAATTACACTTATTGCCTGCGAAGTAGTACGTGTAAAGAAGTTATATAGGTATCATAAATTTCCTTATTTGCGGTTTGCACTGTAACTGTAGTACATATAAGTAGTACAAATGATATATATACTATGTACTGCACGTTGCATTGGACCAATTTAAAGCATGTCTAAAGTAAGGGATTTAATTTTGAATTTGACAATGCTGCTGTTCGGTATAAGGATTAAGAATGTCTGTCTGCACACACAGTGCGTCTCCTTTGACAGTTCATCTTCGTACAAATAGGTCAAATAATACAAATACTACCGAAATGAATAGGCATAATACTGTAATACAAAATATATTTAGTATAGTGCATATTCGATACGTATAGTTTTAATCTTCCGTTTACATCTCACTGATTCAGAGTATAAAAGTGCCTTTTTGTCATTTAAAATATTCATTCCGAAGGTTACATTCCCATCCGCCATCCCAACTATATATTTGTAATATGCCATGAATTAAATTTCTTTCTGTAGATGCAAATACGATGTACAATACATACTCGTACGCATTAAATCCTAGCACCAAAAGAAGTCATTTTTGTAGTTTTTCATCGTATGACATCCTGTAATATAAATTTTTTGACACCGATTTTTTGCTTTGTCTGAAATTTTTTTTATCTAAAGTCAAAAGGTCAGTCAACGACGTGGGTCCCTAAAGATAATCTAAAAGATGCACTAAACATAGTACATATAATACTATATAATATAATACGCAGACATTACAGAAGAACTAAAATTGTTAATAATAAGTATGTGTATTATTATCACGGTCAAGCGTGTAACTTTAGTTTATGGAGGGAAATCCCTTGGAATTCGTAGGGACTAGCAGAAGTTGTGATGTAGCCGTACTTCAAGTTTACAATAAAAAGGCTGCTGACAATAGAGTTTCAGGAAAACTTTGGGAAACTTGGCCTTCCATTCGTTTATGAATCATGTCAGTGAAATCACATATAAACCATTCTGACATGTCGCCACACCACAACAGGGCAACAATAACGATAAATATGTTCATAGTTAAGTACTGATAGCTAAATGTAATGCTAACTGAATACCTTAGGTTTTTCCTTAGAGAAAGATTTTTTTTATTTAAATACCAAAATAGATGTACACACTACAAATATGCCCGTCAGACAATGACAATAATGTACGCTGACCATGATCTTCCAGTTTTATGGGGATAACCCTATGATACTTTAGTAGTATACTAGAGAAAGTGTGTAAATGAATTTTCTGCAGGAACTATAATGTAAAACGCAAGTATTTCGTAGTATTGCTAATGCTTATATATCGTAAATATTGTAGATAGTATAAACTAGAAAGTTTAGGTTGGTGAAAATCTTGTCGGAAATGATTTTACTATACGACTACCTAACCGAATGGTATGGTAAGAATGATAATATTTTTCTATTGATTGATGTGTGGAATATTGATCGCTGTCCTCAAGTTTTGGTTCCCATCAATTGTTCTGTCCTCGAGATGAACTTGACGGTAACTAAACTACTAGTTACCTACTTGCTAATAGAAAAACCTATATATTTACTTATCGCTAACAGCAGCTTAAGTATACCACCTAAAAGTACCATGTATTAAGTAGTAAGTAGGTACTATTCATACAAAAGTTTGCTTTGGCTCTTTTAGTTACATAGGTTCGGCTAAAATGCTATTACCTATAACGTTATTAGGGTCTTCGGTTTTTCCACTTCCAACTCTTTTAACTTAGGGATTCTTCTTACTTTGCCTCTTTTCACCTCCAACCTCCACATTATTAGTACTAGAGAATGTTACTAAATAAAAGAAAGGTTGTACAAAGTAATTATTCTGACTTGCACTCCTGAGTAATTGTATTGATGCATGTATAAAATATGAAAGAAGAAAGTAAAAAAATAAATCTAATTATTTGTATAGTATTGTGTTTGTTTGTGTTACATATCCATCTATATCTGACACTGACACATTTTCACATTTTCTGGTATGTTGTTATGCAATAATTGAATTTTAAAGTGGCGAAGTAAAAAATAATCTCGAGGTTAAAAGAGGCGAAGTTAAAAGAGTTGAAGTGAAAAGATGCGAAGTGAAAAGAGTCCCTAAGTAGAAAGAGTCGGATGCAAAAAGATGCCAAATCCGTTACTTGCTATAATACTTACACTGCCATATTATAATGAATGCATATACACTGTAACTTTAGCTCTGGAGATGATACTACTAATTAGGTACATGTGCACAGAAAGTGCACTCTTTGTCAGAGTTGCTTACTGGATAGTCTATCTTTTGTGGCAATATATCTTTTTAATTCAAGGAAAACTATTTAGAAACGGGCAAAGAAGTTTATATGTAAGTATATCTAACTAACCCTACAGGATTAGAATAGATTATAGTATGTATCTAGCTCATTGTAGTTGTTCCAAGTTTGTCCTATGTGACCTCTATGCTCCAGTTCTATGTGTATAATAATGCAATGTGTTTTAATAAGGATGTATACACACATAAGTATAACTGATTATCCCATTTCCCTTGTAAATACTGCACTAAATGCTAAATTGCATGTACAAGTTGTTTTTCTGTGCCATCAATCACAATGTCCATCCATTACATTTGTTTGTGTATATACAATGTTGTGATCTTTGAAAAACAAGAAAGGTAAGTTCTAATTGCTGTTTTTATTTGACTGTTATGATATAACAAAAACTATGCCATGGCTTAATACGATAAATATTTTTACTTTACCTCGTTATAATACAAATATTTAGTACATGTGTATTGTACTCCAAAAGTAAAATAAACCTACCAAAAACACAAAATTGGCTAGTACATCAGGGAGCATAGAACGTAAACATAGAGCTTATTCAAGGGGTAAAGACCCAAGGGGTAAAGACTCCAAGAGGGCGATATAAAGTACACCTTTCCAAAAACTCTAATCATATTGAGATTTCAAAAGTAGGATAGATAGGTTAACATTCTGCAATTTACACTTTAGTTCTTATTATTCCTTCGAGGGATTCTTTAATACTTACTTGTTAGTACATACTTATTTATTTAGTACTAAATATACACCGCAAGCAACTCATTATTGTATTTGGCAAAGTACATCAAGACATGCATCAAGTATTTCAGTTCGAAATTTGTCTGCTATACAGAAACGTGAACGAAAACATAAGTTCTCTTCAGTTACTTATTATTATGAATGCAATAAATCTAACATAGACAAGTAAAATGCGCAATAGAACATGGAAATGGTAGGTATTCTATGCACTACTGCATTTCAATATTACATAGCAGTTACAAACACATAAACGAAAACAGTAGCATTACGGGGAAAGCAACTTACCTAATACCTAATCATACATAGGTACAGTGCAAAACTTCCAGAGGCAAAATATGGAATGCTCAGCCGCTAAATCGTTGCTAAGTTTATTGTCTATAATAATAAAGAGTCTTGCTGCCTCTGCTGCCACTCCTTATGGGGTAATAAAAAGAGAAATGTCAAAAGTAGTTACCTTTGCTCATACATAACTGCACCTTTTCAGAAATAAGCGTTATCGCTATAATTGCATTTTAAATGGTCCGTTATGTATGATGGATATCATTTCTCATGTTCTAACTTCCTGCGACACAAATAAATAACATACATATTCCACCTAATATTACTGCTGTTGGACAAGAACTAACAATAAGAATTGTGCAAGGTTTTCTACAAATACTATTCCATATTTTATGCTGGAACTGGTTTTCAATTTTACTATTGAACTGTGTGTTTTGCTTCCTTGAAAGTCGAACGCCTATATTTAGTATGTGCCACCGACTGCATGTTTTATTTATATTCATACCTAGGTAATTCGTTCAGAAACAAGGCTACAATATATCAAATATACAGACGTAATACCTGTCTACAACTAATAAAAAATCACTTACATCATTCGGCAATAAAAGAATAAATATCTTGCTTAACGTTCTTTCTGTATCCCATAAGTATACATTTAAAGAGAATATTTCAGAACTAGCAATTACCTAGAAATATAATTTATTTTTCTTCATCTCTTCTCTAATATGCTCCAAGTATGCGTATTACCGTTTACTGAAATCTGAAATGTGTGAAATGTGCAGTCCCTATCACAGCTCATAATATTTACGTAATACGTACAACAGTATAACTATTTTTAGTCAAAGCAAATGTAATACTAATTAGAAGGTTCCCTGAAGTAAAGAGTGAGAAGCGTAATCATGAGAGAGTATTATCGCGACAAATATTAATTGGAATGCATTCAACATTCATATCAATTTAAAAAAGGATGTAGAAAGGATTGGAGTAAAAAGTTCCTCACAGGTCTTTCCAAAAGACCCTATACGAAAAGGTCGTCCCTAATCACCGAAACTCCTTGGCGAATACTATTTAAATATGTAAATAGTTATAAAACATCTATCTTGTTGTTGTCACCATTCACATATTTACTATTAAAAGAAGACGTTTCGGCAGTTTGAACAGATTTTTTGTTATTTAGAGATGACATTTTGATACTATCGCTTAAGACCTTTTGGTAGGACCTTTTTTTCCCGATACCAGAAACTATCCTGCGTTTACATCGTACATCTATGTTTATTTGAAAAGTAGAATACATGACAAAGTAATTTTGTCCATGGTAGTGTTTAGTACTTATTGTTAAACGAACTTCTTTCAAAACGTTAATAATATCAGACTTACTAATCTACATAACGGCTTCATTTCACAATTAGGTTCGAATGGGTGCATGTGATTTGTTATTTTTGAAATGGGGTTAATTGACCAGAAAAGGAAACGATTGCAAACAGATTCCATTACAGTCTTCAACACCAAGTCAAGTTACACTATTATAAAATTTACAATATGTGTAATAATCATTCAATCATTTTCTAAAGAAAGTAATTACTTTACTTCCTAGAAGCAAAGTACGTAAAGACTAGCTTTCATCTTTTCTCTGTGTTAAATATTTTCCTACAGTACTATAACTATACACACATAAGTAACATTTGTAAAAAGTTAAAATTACTTTGCACTTCGTTAACAAGGATATGGAACGATTATATAATATGGAATATAATTTTATCAGTTAATGACCATATACGACATTTCTTATCACGTTTACCGGAGATTAAAAAATATAGCCCCAATACGCAAAACTTATGTAATCATGATACATAGGTGCGTTATAGGTAAACATAATTAATATGGCGAGATCATTTTTATTTGGCTATTTATACACAAAACTTGCAATATATGTAGAAATCAATACGGCATATCTTCAGCATCTTTTGTCCATTGCAAACGGAAAATCATTGAGTTCGAATTCGAAATGTGCAAGTATAAGAAATACTACGAACATGAATAGAATGTGAAAAAGGAGCATTGATTCCACCATGAGACATTTTTTACAACTCTTTGTACTAAATTGTTTGTAAGTCAATAATAATTTGAGAAAAGTGTGTGAGAGACTTGAGTTTTTCCCGTGAGTGAAGAGAAAGTATAAAGAGAAAGTAAAGAGGGAAAGTGGGGAAAAGATGAAAATTAAAAAGAAAGGTAAGTTTGGGATAGTTGAGTAAGCCGTGACTTTAATACTCTATAAAACCGTTTCATTAGTACCGCTCAAGGTCTCGGCCAATCTAATCACTAAACCGACCCGACCAAGAGAGCCAAACGAAAAAGCTGCAGTTGGGTTTTCGTCAAGAACACAAATGTTCCATTATGCCTACCTGGTGTAGCGTTTAGATTGAATGTTCTATAGCAATCCTTCCAGTCAGTCGACGATGCAAGTTCATAATATAACACATTGAAGGCCAACCGGCCGAAACCAAAAGTATATGGTCGTGTCTAGTGAATCTTGAAAACCCATTTCAACTTAATTCGCTCATAGTGTTTCGATAGAGCCTTAGCTTTCTGAAATATGACTGTTATTTGAAATGATTCGACGTTCAGTAGCATAGCGAACGATAAAAGCAAGCTTTTCAAAGAAAATCAACTTGCTTCAGAATACAAATAAGATTGCAAATAGTATCTTTTTGTACCAATCCCTTCACTTTACTAGTTACTAACTGGCACACTCAAATGCAGCAAGTAGAAGGTGATAGAGTGACTGGTAGTGTATTGGTTGGTAGGTTTACTTGCTTGATACTTCATAACCGGAAGTATCTACAGCATGATCAGCTTCAAACTAGCCAAAGGAAAGGAAAGTCATAATATTAGTTTAAGTATTTGCACTTCTCTTCATCAATCTTAACTTTCTTTTTATCAATACATAAATTGCTTGCTTAAAATATTAGATATGCCTGCGCTTTCTCAGTGTTCGTTATATCGCGTGTCCAAATTAGAGCAACTTTCTTGAATCTATGTACATATGATAAACTCTGGTGGAAGAGAAAGCAAACTTTCTCCTGTGACAAGCTTTAAGTAGCTTGTTGTGTATTGTATTTGTATTTCAATAGATAATAATATTTACCGTGCGCTACCGCTGGCATTGATTGAATTTTAAGATGTCATGTCATACAGTCAGGTCATAGGTCTAAAGGAACTACAGATACATATATATGACAAATCTATAGAGAATAAATTAAATAACTGAGCCACCGAGTGGTCTATCATATTATCATGCTACCTCGCAGTCACACACCAAAGACTGTGTCACAACATCAGCATGTGGCCTACATTTTGGGGTCTTCCAAAAGGAAATGGCTTTATGTCAGAATCCAATTTAGTCTCCTTTACTGAATACGGTCATGTGAAACTAAACATAATCAAATAAGTGCAGCAGTGCATCATAACGGTAACTGCAGCGAATGTTTACCATAGTATTCTGTATTTTTACAACAGCTGCATCTAAATAGACAAATATAGTATTATATGTGTTATAAGTACGAACCTCCGATCCGATTTTTATCTCAGAGAATACTTTCAAATTGAAAAGCGTTTGTCAAGTGTCATAAATATGCTAAATTGAATAACGTGTAGTATTCTACGGATAGCACGCGCAGGAATCGTTCCTCTGAATACAAATAATATAGTTAATGAATATTATTTCCAAGTAGTAACGTTATAAGAAAAAACAGCATAAAGACCTTGTAACACCTAAATACTATACCCATTTAATACAGGGTCTGTAGGTGTAGGTATACTACCTATAAAATTACACACAAAATAGTAAGTACTGAAATTGGTACATTACTACGTAGTAAAACTTCTGTTATTATTTTTTTATTTTATGTATTGTCAGTCCCTAGACTAGTAGAAATAGTAGGCTAATATAACTAGTAGAAAGTTTTATGTACATTACATACATCCACCTTCATATAGGTATCTAAATTGTTCAACATAATATAATTCAAGTTATTAAAATCATATATTACATCACTTTGACACAAACGTAAAAAATCCAATAACAAACAAGACAAAATAGATTCTTAGTAAGTCGGTAGGAAAATATATTCTCCAGTAGCTCATAATTATAATTAAATCCTAACGGAAATTCCCTACGATCTCAACTTTTCCTCGTTTGGCAAAAGGTAGTAGAGGATCTATTAATATGGGCGCGTAAGAGAATTGCAAATATTTATTTTACGAAAACCAATATTTTTTATTTTCGAGATTTGCCTAATATTAAGGAGGGTCAACAAAAGTGATGATAATACATGAGCAACGGAGTCTAATAGTCTAAAGTCGAGGGAAGTGGAGGTAGGAATTTTGTATGGTAAAGTTTCATTATCCAAAAGAAAAAGAATTGAATGCGAAATCTATGGCTAGAAAATCTAAGTAGGTTACTATCACGAAATGAAATAAATATTTATACAAAATCCCCGAATCTGAAACGTACACAAGAGAGTTCTGAATGGGAAATGCAAATAAAACAGATACTACTTAGTATTACTTTCCTTCATAGCTTTTGGAGGGCACAATACCTGACACAGTCTTTCCATTTTATGAGCAAATATAAGTAAATAGAATCTGCAAAATCTTGTACAGTAGGAAATAATGTAATCTTGTTGTAGTTTCTGTAGTAGCTAAAGCTATACTGATATGATCATACATCATAATAATATGTAAATACCTAAATGCGTTGTGTAATTATTACAAGTAGCCTTGCATTAGACATATTAACTATATATGTATGCGTTAGTATATTATAATGGAAAAGTATTGATTTCACGTAATTTGCATAGGAAACCTGTCAAAAGGAATCTCCCCAGGGGAAAAAAGTTTTACAATATTCTTGTTTTGGTAGCATCTAGTAATACTTACTTATACAATGAATATTACAGTGACATATTTTTGTTATAAGCAAAGAGACAAAGAACTCATGCATTGTTATTGTCCTCTTTGACGAACTTCTAAGGTTTGTGGACCCCGCTTCAAGAGGTCTTTCAATGATTTACTTCCATAATTATTTACGTCATACTTTACCTTGTCCTTGTATTATGTACAATTCAATAGAGAATTGAGTAATTTAAGTAGTTACTAATGCTACTTAATACAGGTAAATACATTTAGGTGCACTATTACAAAGCGAAACATTTCTTAGTTATGTCTTCTATTATTTTCCATTTGAACAATGGTAGCTTTGCTTTGCTACTCGTTCATTTAAATTCAGCAGGCTTTCACTACAATTAAGTACATAATGTTGCATATATAAAAAAAGATTAGATAGATACATAATAAGAAGATTAGAGCATATTTTCATTTTAAGCTATGTGTGTAGAGTTCAGAACTGTCAGTTAATACGTAACTCAATGTCAATGTCAATAGAACCTCGGCTTGTAATGAATATTTTCCATTAACATGTGATAATTATGGTCTTGCTATTAAACTGACAATGAATCTTGTACAAGTCTTACATATTGTGACGTTAAAATAATGTTTCCCCGGAATTCCCTTGACTAAATCGTATGCCCACCCTAATTATATGCAGATTATGCAGTGACTAAGTTAATAGTATGCAGTATATAATAAGACTTTTCGCAGTAACATATGTAATTGTGGCTCAGTCTTAGAGGATGACAGTGTCAGTTATCAGTGCAACAATAAGCAAGTTCTGATAGAGAGTAGCTATAGTATATTAGCAGTGTTTTACCTTCTTCAGGCTAAGAGAAATGGATATCCTTTTCAGTACTACCTCTTACATATATGTAGTACATGTAAACATCGAGTTTTTGGAAGTTTGTATTGAGTTTATGTACTCAGAGAGTAATGAAATTTGTGAATGTCTATACAACATGACGTGCTGACTCTGAATCAATCAGAATTCTTTATTTATTACTAAACTCCATAGAAATAGATAATATACTTAATCTTCTGAAGAAAATGTTGAAATCTGCCTATCTAAATATATACAAGTATAAATATATAGCAACATTTAGGTACTATAGAGTAGTTTTTTAAATGTGTACTATTAGTCGAACTCACATCACCCCACATAATATATCCCGTTTTTGGTCAAATCTCACATTGCCAAGTTGGGGCATATTGAGAAAGCATAAATCCTTGCATTGGAATCTATAAAAACTCCGTCCAAGTTAGAAGGAACCTGGAGTTTTCCTTTATCTTCTTAGTTAATTTTCTCTCGTACCTTTTACTGCTCCCTTTATACATAGTGGGTATAATATGTTCACAGTACAATGCACCTTTACATTTTACTAGTAGGCATTAGGCAGTAGATAAGTTTTATCATAGGAGGAGATTGGCTGCCAATTACTATCGATGGACTACAACATAAATTTTCTTGTGTTTAATTTTTGCAGCCACATAATCCTGGATGATGGTTAGGTGTTATATCCAATTAATCTACATATATGTAGATAAATACCAAAATACTACGCAAAGAACATACCTAAATCGTTTTTGCTTTATGGCACAAAAGTAGTTCACATATACGAAACACAAAATATAAATATGGTGTGCATTAACATTTAGAGCATGAAAATGAATACCTATATACAACTAAATAGTTTACAGCATAGTATAGAGTGTGAAAGATTTAGATATTTTTCTCAACCTCCGGGACTATGCTTAAAGTTATAAATATATAAGTACACTTATTATTTGTATACGTTTGCTGCCATTTCAACTGATTGCAGCCTTTGTCACACCAACTTGCGCCGGTTCAACAAAGTATGTTGAATTAGGATTGGCTGCCAAATCCCGACGATTTAGCTGCTGATTCAATTTTACCCATATCAATATAGACAAGAAAATTTAAGCTGCAGCCCATCCACGCTCATTTGAAGTCGTTGAGATTCAATTACTTAGTACCTCTACAAAAGGGAGTCTACCGTCTACCTTGCATTGTGTATCT
>JAQFYC010005359.1:0-14604 GCA_034694165.1 Tomocerus mixtus
AGTACGAATAGGAAAGGCTACGAGAAGAAGGAGCTATTGAAGAGACTGAGTGTTCGCAAGGTTCGCTCAGTTACAGTTGGGATATCAGTAAAGGGTGAGAGGGTCGGCTTTGCCGACCCTCTGGGGGAGAACCTAACCTAATTATTAATATAGGTAAATGTATAGCGATAATAATAGAAAAGGGAAAATAATACAATGGTGGAAACTATCCTTGGCTCCATTCCTTCAACCCTCTCATCACCATCCCCGCCCTTGGGTCCCTTCCTCCTATACTCTCGTCACCATCCCTGGCCTTGGGTCCCTTCATCATACACTTTGATCACCATCCCCGGCCTTGGCTCTTTTCCCCCTACCCTATCATCACTATTTCCGGCCTTGGATCCCGACCTTCTACCCTATCATCACTATTCCCCGCCTTGGCTCCCGTCCTCCGACCCTATCATCACTATTTCCGGCCTTGTATCTCGTCCTCCTACCCTATCATCATCAATCCAGGCCTTGGCTCCCGTCCTCCTACCCTGTACCTCCTCACCTTGAGGAAAATCATTTTCTCGTAATGCAAAATTTCTGTTTATACCTCCAGATTAAATACAATGTTATCTCATGTCGTTGCAAAACTGGGTCACATATTTTAAATTGCTTCTTGACTGCCGTTACGTCGTTGAAGAGTAAACGAATAAAATATCTTATCTGGAGGAAAATCGTTTTCTCGTAATGTAAAAGTGTGTTCTTGTCTAAACTGAAATACGCGGACTTTGCCAAGGGTATCTATACATTTTGGCAAAATTCTCAATTTCAAAGGTTACAATCTCAAAACAAATAAATATTTGGGGCAATGAGCTCATATGCTCTGGGTTATAGAGTATCAAGTCGGCCGTAGTGATAGTAATAATGTAGCAAGCAAACGGAATGTCACGAACCGACGACATGTGAAACTCAAGATCATAGTAATAATGAACACGTTGCATTGCGCTAATCCTTTCTTTGTGAAATTAAATTGGTATTTTAAAATTAAATAAATACATGTAGTAGCCATGTTGCCACATATTATACTAATTTGAAAATATGTATGTTTACCGTGACATATGGTGTAATGTCATTTTCGAGAAGAAGGTCAATAAGATTATTGTAGTAGTCTAATCCAGCCTGATTAATGTTATCCAAAGTTCCATCGGGAAGGATTCGTGACCAACTCAAAGAAAAGCGGTAAAAGTTTGCCTGTAAAATAAATTTTACTCTATAAAGCAATATATCAACCAGTGTTTTCATATGAACATTGTAAGTATTCAAAAACGCTCTTCAGTGTGATTAATTATAGAAATTAAGATCTTGAAAATATTGGCTACCTCTTTGCTAAAAGATTTCATTGTTTTATTAAGTAATCACAGTCTCTCAAAAAGATGCATAATTTGGAACTAACTTTGTGTAAAAGAAAAATTCACAATTCGGAACAATTTTTATAAATAAATTGTATTTGAAAGATAATTCCGGCAAAAGTAAATCACATGACTTAATATTTCAGAAAAACGATTTAAAGGAAACTTAGTCACTCTAGAGAATGATCGTATTAAAATTGTGTCTCATTACGTCATTACCCCAATGTTTTTCAGCAACTCGACGTCAGTGGCGTATTTATTATATGAATCGCATGCAACATCGCCAGTATCACAGTTGGAAATAGTGCAAGGATTTCGGTGACTAAATTCGTCCCAAATGCTCAATCCCTTTCCTTTAAAGTGGTAAAAAATCTCAATTAATAAAACATTCAGTTTTCTATCTTATAGAATATAATTTACTGTCAATCTTAATTCAGCTTACCATCGGCATTCCAAGCTCCTTCAATTTGATATCTGGGAATTAATTAATTAATATCAGTAAATTTTAAAGTAGGCTACACCGTTAAAGAATAAATTTTTATATTTAAAAATGACTTACGATGCAGTAGCCAAACCCCATCGAAAACCTTCGGGAAAAGTTGCATTCAGCCAGTCGTCTTGTCTGATTAGATCAATTTTCTTAACGGCATTAACATTCAGTGCATTGAAAACCCCTAATAAGGTTAACACAGTTATTAATATTTTTTGAGTCATTTTAAATGACTTACAAACTTTACAATGTTCCTAAACAGCAGAGCAGTTGAATCCTATTAAACGTGTCAAGGAGCTTTCATTTCCATTTAAACAATTATGTCGTTATGTAATTGACACAAATTAATCATGCATAACACTTTAGAGTTTAGTTGTGTGATTAATACCGATTGTATTTCATTGATAACATAACAAAACTGCCAAGCTACCATATTCAGCACGCCCGAGTGAGTGTAATGTTGCATAGTTGTAATAAATATGCTTATAAACAGGATCTGGAAATATTTAGTTTGTTGTTTATAAGGAAAAATTTGGAAAATTTATCAGGGGCGCCCGCAGAAAAAATATTGAACATAGGCTATCATAGGCACGAAAATATTGGACATAGGCTGGACATAGGTACAGATATTTACTTACATGTAATTTCAAAAATTTGACATAGGCTATAGCCTATACTTGGCCTATGGCGGCGGGCGCCCCTGAAATTTAGGGTGTTATTTCCAAGAAAACAGACAAGACAGACACAGACAGATAGACTTAGGTTGGTGTTTCCAGGGAAAAATTGACTATTTTTATGTTGGTGTTTCTATGAAAATATTCACAAAATTAAGGTTGGTGGTTCCATGGAAAAATGCACTTTAGGTTGGTGCTTCTATAAATAATTCTAAAATATATTTTATACAATACATTGTTTATGTATAAGTAAAATCCGCCAAATGTATTTCATGATTAATTTATTAATTTATTCATTTATGTTCAAGTTAATGCTAAAAGCATCTAAAATTATGAAAAGTGGTAGACAAACAAAATCGACCATGCTGAAATCAATGGTGAATAGAATAAATAGTACTTCCACCGTGTTTTAGTCTGCCCATTGATTACCCACGGGTGCTTTACTAGTTTATGTGAAAGTGGAAGCGGTATGAAATATTTCCAATACCGTTGATTTTATGTCGACTATTAAAATGAAGACAAAGTACAAGCAGTCATATGTCAGCAACCAGTGGACCAATTTGGTCAATTTAAATTGGGTTCCTAGCCAGTTTTATCGTCCTAAGTCAATTAGTTCTTGAGTTACCGTGCGGACGCACGCACGGACAGACGCGATTACATAAGCCAGTCTCGCACACGCGGGCGGGCTACAAAGCATACTTGTTAATACATTAATATATGATTAGTTATGTAATGTTGTTTAGATAACCGGTTCGGAATATAAATAAACGAATTACTTATCGACAATTAAAGTTCATACAATATGCAAACATTTTTCGGTTTACTGATATTGATGACACTGCATTTTTATGCGTTAATATAAGGCCACAGGAGATATAACTGTAACGCCCAAACTACTTTTTTTGAAACCACATTAAAAACTATATTTTGCTTCATAGTAAATATTTGGCGTGAATGGATTCCCTGACAAAATCTCTCGCCTGACAAAATCTCACCCGCTGCATTGGAGAAGTATAATACAAATCCAACAAATTAACTACTAGACAAGTAAAATGATTATACTACAAGATTAATTTATTAAAAGTGTCAATTTTTTATTGTAGTATTTAAAATAATGTTATTATTGCATTTTATTTAATTGAACCAGCAGAGAGACGGATGTAAGTATGTACTAAGCATGCATAGATACATGCACTAATGTGTGAAATTTTGTCACACGAGAGATTTTGTCAGTCGGAGATTTTGTCACACAAGAGATTTTGTCCTATTACCCGTGAATGGCAGTGGTTACTTTTTGAACAGTATATTACTCCGGTTTTTGTTTTATGTAAAAACAATATCGTAAGCACTGTTTAAATTCTGTATTAATAATCCTATAAGTGTAAATAAATTACTTAAGTGACATTAATAGATTACCACGATTAGAAGGTGAAAATTATTGGAAACAACCAACTACACTACTGAGAAAGCAAAGTTATAGTTTTATATTGGACCAGCATCAACAGAATCCCACTGTCACTAATGAAATGACTTACCTAATCATGTATGGTAACACTAATCCTCAGGAACCCGTAGCCAGATAGTAGTCAAGTGAAATGTAGTAGACATGCAGCTTTAAGCATGTGAAAAATTGGGATTATGTGAAAATAAAGTAGTTATAATACTAATCTAATACCGTTAATGCTCTAATAAACGGCGAGGCTCTAATAAATTCTTGTTTTCCCTTTTAAATAGATGGGAGGTTCTGTGGGACCTATATGTAAAATAACACATTACGATTTGAAGAATAGACGACTTAGTCTGTCCGTGATTACTTTTGGACTAAAAAAATCAACTTTCTTCCCCTTATAACCTGGTATCAAATGTATATCAATCGAAAGCACTGGTAAAGGTTTATATATAAGACTAATTTTTTTTCTACGGCGTCCCGTTCATGAATAATACAAAACTCCGATTTTCGGATTTTTCGGATCCCATCGATTACTCATGAAATTACCCACTCACTATGATTTGAAAACTTATTTATAGGCACACTAACTTATCGTTAATACTCAGTGTTTTTAATTTCTCAAAATAATATTTGAAAACTGAGAAATTTAATTTTCTCAATTAAATTCACCTTAATCAAAATATATTTCATAAATTGTTTCATTATTGTTTTACATTTCTTCGTTGAATATTTTTCTGGCTATGAAAATGGGAAGGACGGTAAATCCTGAATATTACAAATATTGTTTATCTCACATGCAGCCACCAATTTTTGCTACAGTCCTACAGAGAACCAAAAATGGAGCAAGAAATAAATAAAAATCTGGACCCCGAGAGTAAATACTATATACAAATTTAACCGAGTTTTCCAGTACGACAGTTAATTTGTTGACGAACGGAAGGACGGTCAGCGAAATGCTATCGAATATATTGGCTTATCTAATTAATAAATAAGGCTTGTTTACTCGAAGAATAATCGCACCTTAATATTATTAACATGTAATTAGATAATTGTAGTTATATAACTTGACATAAACTGATAAATATGAATACATTGTGCAATAACTACTAACTGGGATAAATATATTATAATGTAATATAGAAAAGATGTTAGTTAGGTAACCATGTAATCGCCAGGCGCCAGGAATATCAGATACCTAATATAATACACTAGTAAATGATTGGCTGGCAGACAGCATAGGAAAAGGAAAAAATGTAATTACTACCACGTGACTCTAAACTGGAAAACTTATATACTATATATTTTTCCGGTTGGGACGGTTCGGACCTTTTAAAGAAAAACTTGCTAATATGTATCAGACCTAAACTCTCGATATTTTAAAGATTGTATTCTACCACAAATACACAGTCTAAATGTAGAGTCAATGCTTCCAAATCATTAACATCCTTTATTTAAAAAAATTAAAATCAACCGGAAATTTGAAGTACTAATTTAACAATTTATTAACCTCCGGATTATACATAATCTGTCAATGCATTTTTAAGAAAACATTAAATATGCATTTAATAATAAATAAGGCAATTTCAAAAATTATTTGGAAGCAGGCCATCCATTATCTGCAAAAATTCGTGAGAGAACTCCTGCAGAATTTTTGGGAATTCTTGGCCTCTCTGGATCTGTGAAATTCACCCAGTGAGTTCCGAAGCGTTGAGAGTATCCCTACAAATAAAAACAATAATTAGTCGTAAGCCAGAAATTTTTAACGTATAAAAGCTTATTAAATGCTTTAAAAGCTTATAAAATCAACTTACCTGAGCCCACTCGAAGTTATCCATTAAAGACCTGAAAATTACAAAATTCAATGGTTATTATTTGACTATCGAGGTAGTAGAGCATTTTATTAATAAACATTCGATCACTTTCGAGGCAAAATATAACTACAGTCAGCAACCGTAAATTTTAAAAATCTTTTGTGAATATGTATTACCAAGCTGTATAGGCAGTAACGTTGCAGCCGTCAAGTACAACAGCTTTGAGTACATTGTTAATGTAACCGTTGTAATAATCAATTCGCCCTTGGTCATTTACGCCGACTGCGTCGGTGTCACTGAATCCATTTTCAGTGATGAAAAGTTCTGGATTTCCGTACGTTTCTTTGATCCAGTTCAGCAATTTCCTCAAACCCCATGGAACCTAATGGATTTTTTATAAATCATATAAAATTTTGCAGATTAGGAAAAGTTTTAGGAATATCTGTAATAATGATTCGCTTATTAATCATATTATAAAACATCAACGTACGACTTTAAGCCAAGGAGAGGCAGAGCCTGGCCATGTTGGATCCTGATGACTCTGTGTGTCCGAATCACCTAATTTTGAATATTTTATTATTATTACTTGCCATTTTGCGGAAAATTAATTTACCTTTTCGGAAAATTATTATGTGATAAGCAAAAGATTAAATTATGCGTAATATTAGTACACGGGAAATAAGGTCACTTTATGAGGAGGCATTACATTTAATAATGATGACTGTAATATCCTTACCGTAAAATCCGTTACCGCCTCCAACTGCTGGTTGGGTCAGTTCGGAAGTGTAATGATTGAGACCCAAGAAATCCCAGGTACCTATAAAATACATAATATCATTAAGTTTTCCTCATTTTAGGAGATACTTTTTCCTTGAGATATCTTGCGGACCGTTTATTGCATTTTGTGAATGAACGGACTGTTTAGTACTTCTTAAAACTGTTCTCACCTCTAATGTAAAGTGACCATGCAGGGTCAAAAGATGGGAGTCTGGAACTGTTTCGGCCTTCTTGTTGACTTTTACGATCAACTAATTCCCTCATAATTGGTGGGTAGTCTCCAAAGAAGATAGGGAATGCAAACCAACCGTGCTAGTAAAAATTACATGAAAAATTTAATTAATTTCGGTTATTAGTACCCAAGTCTATTAAAAATATTATATTGGTGTAAAGCCTAAAGATTGGGGTTAACAATTAACTTTTATAGAGCCTTCAATGATAATGATTCAAAGCTCTTAAGCTTTGGTAATACTTTTTAAAAGCTAAAGATATACCTTGAATGTTTGTGCTCTGTTAGCAGCCTCGACATCATCGGGATTCTCAGGGTTGTTAGGCTCGTACCACCCAGAGTCGGTGGTAACTCCCACTTTGCCCATTTGGGTGGGTTTGAATTCTGTTTCGTATATTCTGTATGCTCTTGCGTGAGACTTGATCATTGTGTGACCACATTTGTAGGGTTCAGTAGCACCTTCTCTGATTCCAGGGGCCATACTTCCGTCACCGTATCCTTGCATGCAAAAAACGAATGGTTCATTGAATGTAATCCAGTTTTTGACACGGTCTCCGAAGGCACCGAAAGCGAAACGGGCGTAGTTAGCGTAATGCTCAATGAGCGCTTCGTTTGGCCATCCACCAATATTTTGGAGAGCCAGTGGTAAGTCCCAGTGGTACAACTAAATAAATATCAATTATTATAGGGGGTTACATATTTGGATTAAAAATTTTTGTAGTTTCCTAAACCATGAAAATGTAGCTTATTATGTAATACGAAAATGTTTTCAAAAAAGTATTTTATTATTTGGCAGTGATTTAATTAATACCGCTAAGCTTTATAAAATAAACATGTACTTTAGTTGACAAACTATCGTAACATGACCTTTAGTCTTCATTACAAGCAGAAGCGTGTACATTATTTTTTGACAAATAAATGCGGATTTCTACTTGCCCCAACTTAGATAAGTGTATACACATCTTTGTGTCAGATTGCCCCATAGAAAGTAAGGCTTATGCTACATTGCGGCCTATGAGCAAGACTTTAGTGTAATTGCCAGTATTATCTTTTTTAAATAGATCTTCATGGAGATAGAACTAACTAAATCATTTTATTTTTAATGAAATCGTCGAATTGCGTTAATCCCTTCTTTGTGGTATTTTGACAATTAAATAAATACATGTAGTTGCCTTGTTGCCACATATTAGCTATTACTAATTTGAAAATATGTATGCTTACCGTGACAAATGGTGTAATGTCATTTTCAATAAGGAGGTCAATAAGATTATTGTAGTAGTCTAATCCAGCTTGATTAATGTTATCCAAAGTTCCATCGGGGAGGATTCTTGACCAACTCAAAGAAAAGCGGTAAAAGTTTGCCTGTAAAATAAATTTTACTTTATAAAGCAATATTATCAACCAGTGCTTTCATTTGAAAGTTGTAAGTATTCAAAAACGCTCTTTAGTGTGAATTTGCTACAATATTTGCTAAAAGACCAAAACATTTAAATTTTTATGAAATACAAAACAGTTTCTCAAAACGATTCATAATTTGGATTTGGAACAACTATGTGGAAATGAATAAGTTCAAATTGTGAACTAATTTTATAAATTAAATCAGAGAATTTTTGAGCAAAAATAAATCACATGACTTTATATTTAATATGACTTAATATGGAAACGAGTAAAAATTGCGAAGTTTAGTCACTTTATAGAATGATCGTATTAAAATTGTGTCTCATTACCCCAATATTTTTCAGCAACTCGACGTCAGTGGCGTATTTATTATATGAATCGCATGCAACATCTCCAGTATCACAGTCGGCAATGGTGCATGGATTTCGGTGAGTAAATTCGTCCCAAATGCTCAATCCCTTTCCTTTAAAGTGGTAAAAACTCTCAATTAATTAAAAATTCAGTTTTCTATCCTATAGAATATATTTATTGCTATATTGTCAATCTTAATTTAGCTTACCATCGGCATTCCAAGCTCCTTCAATTTGATACCTGGGAATTAATTTATTAATATCAGCAAATTTTTAAAGTAGGCTACACCGTTAAAGAATAAATTTTTATATTTAAAAATACTTACGATGCAGTAGCCAAACCCCATTGAAAACCTTCGGGAAAAGTTGCATTCAGCCAGTCGTCTTGTCTGATTAGATCAACTTTCTTAACAGCATTAGCATTCAGTGCATTGAAAACCCCTAATAAGGTTAACACAGTTATTAATATTTTTTGAGTCATTTTAAATGACTTACAAACTTTACAATGTTCCTAAACAGCAGAGCAGTTAAATCCTATTAAACGTGGCAAGGGGCTGTCATTTCCATTTAAACAATTATGTCGTTATATAATTGACACAAATTAATCACGAATAACACTTGAGAGTTTAGTTATGTAACCTATACAACTTTGAGTGTATAACGCGACCTATTTGTGCATGTGTATGGCGAGAGACTTTTTATCGATTGTATTTCATTGATAACATAACTTCAAAACATACTTGCTAATACATTAATTTAGGATTAGTTATGTAAAATTTTGAATTTAGATAACCCGTTTGGAATTTAAATGAATTAATTATCGACAATAAAAATTCATACAATATGCAAACATTATTCGGTTTACTGATATTGATAACACTGCATTTTATGCGTTAATAAGGCCACAGATGATATAACTGCAACACGCCAACTGCTTTTCGTGAAACCACATTAAAAACTGTTTTTGCTTCATAATAAATATTTGACGTGGATGGCAGTGGTTACTATTGGAACAGTACAATACGCCGATTTTTGTTTTATATAAAAACAATAACGTAAGTCCTGTTTAAATCCTGCATTAATATCCTATAAGTGTAAATAAATACTTTAAGTGACACTAATTGATTAACACGATTAGGTGAAAATTATTGGGATCCACTGACTACACTACTGAGAAAGCAAAGTTATAGTTTTATATTAGACCAACATTAACAGAATCCCAATGTCACTAATGAAATGACTTACCTAATAATGCATGGTAACACTAATCCTCAGGAACCCGTAGCCAGATAGTAGTCAAGTGAAATGTAGACATGCAGCTTTGGCAAGTGAAAAATTGAGCTTATGTAAAAAAATAGTAGTAATAATACTAATATAGTATCGTAAATGCTCTAATAAACGGCGGGGCTCTAATAAATTCTGTTTTCCCCCTTAAATACATGGGAGGCACTGTGAGACCCATAATATGTAAAATAATACATTACGATTTGCAGCCAACTTCAGATTTGGCGAATTCTATTTCCCCCTTCGAGCATTGTCCCCTTCTTCTGTAATTTTTTGATAATTCTTTTGTTTCTGCCGCTGTTACTGTTTTTGTGGTTGCATAATTTGTACTAGTGTTTACATCAAAGATGCATTTCTGGTCCATATATATGGCTATGACACATTTAGATTCATTAATGAATAGTAATGCAATAAGATTTACATTTAAAACACTGTACCCTGCAAGTACGTTATTTTTACTGTAGTATCATTCAAAAGTGCAAATATCCATTCATTCAACAATGTCAACAATGACAAGATAATGTCGTTTATGCTGATGCTGATGCTACAAAGTCCCTCACTTTCCTTATACTGCAAACTGCACTACAGCAGAATAGTAATTCCTAAACACCGATTTAAAGTACTAGATTGCTGAAGTCTGAAGTGGTTTGATTTACTTATGGTTATATTTTGGTTATATGTGAATAGTTGTATGAATCTTGACAAATTCAAACACAACCTTACATAAACTACAGTTGGAATTTTTTAATTTGCATAATATTAAATATTGGATGCTTACCTGTACATTGTTTTACATAACCTAGTTTCATTTGGATGGCAAATTCAGTGGGTGGGCACGACAAACTGTATAAATTGTATTACTATTTATTTTATGATTTTTATATTTAGTCTAAACGCAAAATGTTTGCTTATCCATGTACTCCACCATGCGTTTTTGACAAAGACTTGGAAATTGTCAAAATGAGTCAAAATTGAAGCAAATAATAATACAAACTTCTTACCTTTCGAGTTGGAGGTTTCACCATTAACGAGGACGGCGAGGAGTTACCACTCCAAACCAGGGGACATGGAATTTGGCCGACAGCCGCCTATAATTTGGCCGACAGCCGCCTATAATTTGGCCGACAGCCGCCTATAACTTGGCCGACAGCCGCCTATAATTTGGCCGACAGCCGCCTATAATTTGGCCGACACCCGCCTATAATTTGGCCGACACCCGCCTATAATTTGGCCGACAATGAGCTTATCCGACAATTGAATTAATCTATAAGTTACCCGACAGCCGCCATCCGACAGCCGCGAATGGTCTCTAGCTTGTTTGGTTTTATGATTTGTTATGTCTTGCGGTATAACTCAAATACGGGTTGAGATGGATGTGGATAGTGCTCTTAATGGATCATACTCACTGAGCTTTTTACTCACTGAGATTTTACTCACTGAGCTTTTTTACTCACTGAGCTTTTACTCACTGAACTTTTTTACTCACTGAGCTTTTCGACTGACTGACTGGTGTGGTGGATTCTGTTTCGTTGTGTTGTGGTTTTGAGTCAAGGATACTACTTAACAAAAGCTCAGTGAGTAAAAAACTCACTGAGTAAAAATCTCATTGAGTAAAAAGCTCAGTGAGTAAAATCTCATTGAGTAAAAAGCTCAGTGAGTAAAAGCTCAGTGAGTAAAAAGCTCACGGAGTAAAAATCTCATTGAGTAAAAAGCTCAGTGAGTAAAAGCTCAGTGAGTAAAAAGCTCACTGAGTAAAAATCTCATTGAGTAAAAAGCTCAGTGAGTAAAAGCTCAGTGAGTAAAAAGCTCGCTGAGTATGATCCATTAAGAGCACTATCCACATCCATCTCAACCCGTATTTGAGTTATACCGCAAGACATAACAAATCATAAAACCAAACAAGCTAGAGACCATTCGCGGCTGTCGGATGGCGGCTGTCGGGTAACTTATAGATTAATTCAATTGTCGGATAAGCTCATTGTCGGCCAAATTATAGGCGGGTGTCGGCCAAATTATAGGCGGGTGTCGGCCAAATTATAGGCGGCTGTCGGCCAAATTATAGGCGGCTGTCGGCCAAGTTATAGGCGGCTGTCGGCCAAATTATAGGCGGCTGTCGGCCAAATTCCAAGTCCCCCAAACCAGGCTTTCTCATAAGATCTCATGTTAGATTTTAGCTACACTCCTAGTACACACACACAAAATGGAACGCCATACCAGTCAGCCAACGCAACGGCCAACACAAACACAACAAAACCAACAACTCTAAAACCGGCAATATGTTACTTACTTGGAACGATATTAACAGCTGATAAATTAGTACATAAACTAATTCAAGCATGCTGAATTCATTGGTGACGACAAGATATTGAATTTCCTTTATGAAATGGGGTTCTGGGGAAGGGTGATCTGTTAAAATCCACACATGTGGTCCTAAAATGATGAAATGTGGTAAACAAACTAATTCAAACATACTAAATTCAATGGTGACGACAAAATATTGAATTTCATTTATGAAAGGGGGTTCTGGGGAAGGGTGACTTGCTTAAATCCACTAACAGAGAAAGTTGGAAACTGCCTATTCATATTGTCAAAATTATTATTATCTAGTATATCTTTACTACTATAAATAATCAGTAATTGGTCGGTGCACCTGCAGGAATCTAGACGGACCAAGGGGCATACGGGATTTCTACTTATCAATTTCTGGAGTATTGTAAAAATTGTGAAGTACTATATTTGCCAATTTATGTACTAATAATCAAATATAAATTAATAAATAAATAATTATTGCAAACATTAATTGTCTAACAAAATAAATAGTAACATTCTGATACGTACTATACTATTACTTATATTTTATTAAACAGAATAATTAATCAATTATTTCTTTTAATTATACTTTTAAGCACAACAAACGTGGGACTCTCTAACCTGGAGTTATTTTTAGAAAAAACTGGGGGGCATTGAAATTGACTTATTTTTCTATTCGAGCATGACAAATAATAAATAATATATGTGTGCAATGTGTACTAATCTTACTTTTAGCATTACTAGTAGTTTATTCATACATAGCTATACAAGTAATTATAGGGAAATGATATCTATACTATATTGTAAGTACATTACACGGTGACACGTGCATAATTGCTTGCCTTGTGCCATGTCCTCTCCCGTGTCTCGAGTCTCACACTCATTTCCAGCTAGAGAATTTATTTGCGAATTTATTTTTTATGGTTCATCAAAATCTACAGATGGGTTCAGCGGGTCTACAGATTTTATTTTGTCAGTATAAGCAGAGTTGCCAATGTATCGACCATTCTTTCGAAGAAATCGAATATCCGCTCATATTTTACAGCTCTTATTGGACTCACTTTAATTCCAAACCCTCGGAATGCCTTCAGCTGCTTTCGCGTTAATTGATTGCTCCTTAAAGATTTCGATTTCATGTTAATCAATAAATCATTCGAAAATTGCCAAGGAGTAGCAAACCCGACTAGCATTACAGTTAGAGTAAGCACAAAAACCAGGACTACGAGTATAGACATTATAAATACATCAATAGTGACAATTTTGTGTAATCGGATGGAGCAGAAACTCCCGATCAGCACTACTGAGGACATCAGGATTATAAGGAGCGGTAGAAATTGTGGAATGAAGCTTTCGTTGAAGATCTTGTTCAATATCCTCAGTTTATTGTACGCCAGAACTTGATTATTTAGGCTACTTTCCTTGTACCTACAAATTGTCATAATTACCGTTTAAAGTTAGGCAATTAATTTCACTAAATTAATCCTGACTGAAGTACAAACCGTTTATTTTACACAAATGGCAACTAACAATTATTTTACCATAACTCTAGCGTATTTCTTTTTTCCTTTACCTGATGTATTGTAGAGAATTGTAATTCCGGAGAATGTAGAGTAGTATCCAAATATATATATTTATTCCTGTGTACCATCCACACATATGTGCGCCAATTTGAATCAGCAGAAGAAGGGATTTTACCAATCTGTTGTCATTATTTGGAGACACGAGAAAAGACAATTGATGTCGTCCTTCAGTTATGCTCATTATTGTGACAATGACGATGGAAGTTGCATTCAAATACGGAACGAGAATTTTGGATATCAGTGCTTCCATTTTGCTTGGCTTTTGGCTTTTACAATTGCCTAGAATTTAAAACAATTCTTATGATTATCTTCTTATTATGCATAACGATACAGATAAGCATAAAAGAGAGATGAATAATTAATATCATTTGTCGTGCAATCCCAAAGATCCTGCTTACTCTCTTATCGTATTCCATTCATTCTCTAATTTTTCATCATTTTTATTTCGGCGGCACTTGAGGCTGGGGTGGGGTATATCAATATGGTTCTTATCACTATATCGTTCATAACTCGATAAAAAATGGATGGAAATGGAAGCAGCTGATAAATACTGGTTATAGCAGAGCGTCACAGATATGAGTTATTTTCAAAAATTGCCTCTAGAACGATGTCAGATTTTTTTTTGGAAAATATATTGAATTTTAAAGTTTCGGTAAAGTACTAATTTCAAAAATATACAACCAATTAAAATTTGGACTGTTTCTCGAATTCTTCCAATGTATATCTCGGACCTAACGCATTTTAGCCTGACCAAGGAAGAGCTTAAGGGTGACTAGAAGGCAATTCGAGGGAAAATTGCAGGTCACCGGAGCAAGTGGAATAAAAATGGTAGACATGTTAAGAATCTCCAGCTTTTTCTCTGGGGGTTATGTTCG